>DWDU01004137.1:0-11010 GCA_018245575.1 Jemadia suekentonmiller | reverse complement strand
GTAACTGGTGAAATGTGGGAATGTTCTACATTCCTCTGCCTACCTCTTCGGGGATTACAGGCGTGATGTTACGTTACACTGTATCCTGTTTAATTGTTACCTTGAAATATTCGATAAGCATATTTCGTTAATCGAATATCCTACGATGTTGGTACCTTACGTTCTCTTAACATTACATTGTTAACAAGATTAATTTCAATAGGCAGCAGGACTGCATCAAGTGCTGTAAGCTAAATTAACTTCAGTTTGTCGAGTTAGCGCGGAAACAACAGCGATTATCCCTTTAGCAAGTTTGACGAGCGGTTTACCTGGCCGTTTCATTGGAACGCTTAGATTTCTGCCTGCGTGGTTAAATGTTTCCCAAGCGTGACGTAGTCGTGCGAGAGGCTCGCACTCCGTGTCGACCCCACAAGGATTTTAGTCACCATGTCGCATAATATTTATTTATCCCATTACGTAACATATTTAACCGTTCGAGACAGATGTGACATCTGTTCGTATCGTCAAACTATGATTAAATGACAAACCCGTATTCAAATTTACATTAAATACTTTATTTGATGAATTTCAATAACGGTTATTATGCTCAGCTATACACCTTACGTTCTTTGTTTCATAATTTCCTCGTTGGTTGTGTTCGTTTCAAGCGTGAATTTCAATCGAGTGAACACTTCACTTAAAAATTAAAATCTAACTGTATCTACATATTATTCATTGTAATATCTAAAAACTATACCTTACGGACGTATTTTTTATTGATGTATTAATTGAATAAGTCACCAACATTCTGTACACTAATACAGCTAGAAAGCTAGAAGCTAGAAAGGTGGAGCTAGAAAATGTTGCAAGGTACATTTTTTCACTAAGTGCCAGAACGACGCACAACGACTACGCGTTTCACACCACAGCGTAAATATGTTATATTTATATTAAACATCACATATATAGTATAGTATTCAATATAAAAGTGGAAAAACGAAACTTGTGTGTTATTGAAAGGTTTTGTGTAGTGGAAACGTGCGCAAAGAAATGTGTACATGGCGCTATCCGGCAAGTTGAATAGGACAAACACGTCCATACGTGATCCCCGTGTATATCGTGACGCTTTAGCCTATTGAATGAAAAACACTTCGGTCACGTTCGCGGCTGGACGAGCTCAGATTCTTACGCTTTGTCCATATTCGAGATTATTGTAGAAGTATTCTTAATACACACAAACGCCCACGCACACGCACACGCACACGCACGCACGCACGCACGCAGGAACGCACGCACATACGTACGCACGCAAATACACACACACTCAATTTACAATACAACACGTATCCCTGTTTATACTTTTTGTTTCAATCCAATTTATCGTTCCATTGTTCCACTCTTACACTATAGTCTCCTCTCAAAGTGAGGGGGTTAAGGGCTTGTATGCCACGCTGCCCAAGTGCGGGTTGGCGGACTTCACACGCCTTAGAGAACAACTTTTTGTCGAGAACTCTAATTAACGTTAATAAAGCTTCCTCATAACTGCTGCCCGTCCTCGTTCGAGCAAGCGGTCTTTTGAAACGTATATTGTTGTTAAGAGATACGCGCTGGGATTTGAACCACTGCTACCTACTAGAATGAGAGGTCGAATTACAAAACATTGGATTATCGCTTCCTATTATTTATTATTATAATATTATTATTTAATATAGTATATGCTATTTCTTATAATTACTATCAATTTATCGGTTTAAGTGAAAAAATCGGTTTATTATAAAATTATTATTATAATATTATTATTTAATATAGTATATGCTATTTCTTATAATTACTATCAATTTATCGGTTTAAGTGTAAAAATCGGTTTAGTTAAAAAACTGACCAATGTCAAATAAGACTGTCCGTTATGACTAATTTTGACGTAATATTTTCGAACGCTTTACGTCCCAATGCGTTCCATTTTTACATGCATACTTTTATAACCAAAGTTTATGTATACATTAGTTGCTATACGTTACGTAACATGATAACATTTTTTTTTTTTTTACGTTCCATTTTTACATGCATACTTTTATAACCAAAGTTTATGTATACATTAGTTGCTATACGTTACAATTAGATGTAATCGTTACTAAGATTGGTTTGAATATTAAAATTAAAATACATACCTATTAATGCGTACCAAGTAAATAAAATTCCTCTGGCACGCTCTGGTTATATAATGTGACACTCTAAGCTCAGCCATCATTAATCACGAGCGGTTAGCAATATCATTCGCAAGACTGGCAGCTGAGTGTTATTCCGTACCATATTTATAAGGCTTTATTTTTCTCTGGTCCACTGTGAGGTGATTGATAGATGGAAGTTATTTTATGAGTAGCAAACTTATCTTTACTTTGTTTTCTTACTTGTGCTGTTAATGGCCAATATCTTCCCAATGGTACAGTTTCACACATTTTATTATTTCCTAACAATAATAATATTAATAATGAAAAAAATATCGTATAAACCATACTGGATTTTCTTTCCTTACGTATTAATCGATTTTAACACTCTTCTGCCTAGCTCTTCGTGGATAGCAGGTGTGATGTTACAGTTGATGTTAATTTATTAATTTGTATATAAGGTGTTTATGTATTGTGTTACGCCTTTGGCTGGAAATATAGTTGTGCGTTTTGGTTTCGTGTCTTTACATGTTTCAGTGTATGTCTACGAGTGCCAGTGCCATTTACTTGCTTATAGACAATATATTTTTTTATATAATAATACATAGCAAGAACCCACCTAGACAATAAATTTATCGGTTGATAACATAATCATTTGTTCACAGGAGAAGAAGGATCTTGGCGAACTAATGCTCTCACTCTGCTACTTGCCCACTGCTGGGCGACTGACCGTCACTGTTATCAAGGCTCGGAACCTCAAGGCCATGGATATAAATGGATCTTCCGGTTAGTACAAAATCATCTTGATATATTATTAAGAATATATCTGTAAAATAAATTATAAGTTTTTCTAACTTTGACGAAGGATCGAAGCACATTTTGGTATTTTAGAGGCACTCGATTTACAATAAGAAGTTTTGTGATTGTGGCAGAAAGTTCATCTCCCTACGATATCGCTTGCACAAGAAGAGCTGCTGTTAATTGGCAACCTTTAAATAATCGGGTATCGTTTTGATAAATCTTTAACGTGATCTATGTTCTACAAACGTTATTTATCAGAAATGTGTTTTTTTTCACTTTGGTGCTTTTACGTATGGCGAAATTGATTTAATTTAAAAACAAAGCTACAGTAAGAATCAGAATTTAATACTATTGTAATTTGTATTTTATATACTAGATACTACATTTTGAATAGAATAATACGCTTCACTTGGTTTGTAATATTCTACATCTCACGAACATTTCTAAGCCGGGAGGGGTTTTAAAAGACGTAACATGATTTCTAAAACTATATTTATTAAAGATTTTTATTTTATAGAATTTTTATTTTATATGTTTTATAGAAAATCAAGTACAAAAGAAAAGTTAACAAAAAAATGTCGTGGCTTCCATACTTTATTAACACGACATTTGTACATAGTTACTAAACGTATAATAAAGCTGTTCTGTTTGGAGCGAGAAACCTGTTAAGAAAATCTTTAAGTAAATTTTTATAACCATTTATTTGTCAAACACCTCTGTATAATACAATTTTTTTTATAAAGACTCAACACATTGTTTGAGAAGTAATAAATATAATGTAAAAGTATCAAATAAGTCGTACAAGTAACTTTGTTACGAAAGTGACAAATATATCGTTAAAGTAACAAATAAATTGTACGAGTAACTTTTATATTCATAAGAAATAATTTAACCATCCTAAAAAGGTCCTCGACAATATTTTTAAAGGACCACGATGTATTTAATTTTTTTGTACTGAATATCAAATTCATATTAGTTACTTTCAAATAATTAATATATCTATTGTCAACGTAACAAATATGTCGTAAAAATAGAGAATATATAGAAATAATCTGCTAAATATAATATAAAATGTAAGGAACAAAATTAAATATGTTACAGAAGTAACAAGTACATTACATAAGCAACAAATATGTTATAGGTGTAACGAAAGTAATATTTATAATTGATTGCTGTAATTTATGCGAATGTATTTCTAATATCGAATAAAGTTACATTTTAAATTGGCTCCAAAATATGGCGCTACTATTGACAACTAAAAAAAATTTAGCTTATTTATATCAACAGGTACAACAAAATTATGACATTGCAAAAGTTGCTGCCCAATTATGTTTATGCTCAGTGCTAAAAACGTATTTTCAAAACTTTTTATATTTTATTATGTCCCATTTCTATTTAAAATTATGCATTGCATGAATAACGTGAATACCGTGCTATTTTTAACAATCTTTTTTGTATACAATTTTAATGTAACCTTTCAAAGTAAGTAATGTAACAATGAAATGACTTTTTCGTTTGTACTTGCAACGTTAACATTTTAATTAAAACGTTACAATTGTAGTGTATCCGAACGTGTAATAGTAAAATGGTGTAATAGTTTCGCTTAACGGATTTTATCTCAATTCAAACAGTGTATATTATCGCTTAATTTAATTATCACAGTGGCACTCTCGCCTGGTGCTTTTGTAAATTCAGATTGTATACAAACTCCACAATACAGGTCGCGGTTTAAATCTCGCTTATTATGACTTTTTCCTACAATGCAATCGATTTATCAAGGATTTCCTTAACCTTTAAATACGGATTGCCGGTAATAGTGCCTCCATCTGAAATTTAAAATTTTAATATTATCATTATATGTATACTTATGCCAGGTCCCTTATAAGGTAGGTAGAAAGCATCAGGAGTCCTTCATAATTCTTCTCATACACAAGCTTCCGTTTAGAAACTTCTGACTAACATCCGTTATCTGTGCTATTTGGCATGATAGGCGAGACTCAGTATCCTTCGTCACCTGCATTAAAATTAAAATGTAAATTTAATGCTTGGATACTTGAATGCTTATTGGGATCATGTTTGTCAAATACACCAAGGCATGTGCTGCCAGAGTCATAATTAAACCACACATTTTACCTGTCCGTGTGAGCATCGAATTCCGAACTCATTCCGTAACCAACACAGCGAATATTGTGTGGACGGTTTCAAATAAATTCAACTTATTATCGGGCGGAAATTTCCTAATTATAACCTAAGCCATCTATGGTTATGAAGGCATTAGACGTTCCACACGGAGCGTGATGTCGTAATGAAAGTTTTAAAGCTATGTTGAGGACATATAAAAGGTTCAGCTTATTATCAAGATATGAAAATTTCTGCCACCGTAGGTAATAGAGGTCCTGGATATAATCTTATCAAAATGTTATTTCCTGAACCGGCGTGTGAATTTTGAAAACGATATGACGTAGAAGGAGAATGTAAGGTGTCTAAGAGACGATGTATTTTGGATCGTGGTTCTCTTTGCCTACCCCGTAATGATTGGATATATTATTTTTAACATCGAATTTTATTTCAGGGGTCTTAATGGAAGTTATACATTATTACCATTATAACAAACGCTTTAACCTTAGACATTCGCGTTAGGATTTCCTGTTTCGTGGGCACAATAACAACACAGCAACTAGCCGTATTAGTTATTAAGTTGCTGACCCTAACCGGTCAAATCGGTCAGCTGGACCGGTAATCGAATACAGGTACCTAACGCCAGGTATGTGTCTTACGAATCATTGATTTCGTTCATTGGATATAGAATCATATACGTACCATCTTATAGTCCAAATTATTTCTTAAATATTCATATTACGCCTTCGTTTCTGTGGAAGTTAAATGCGTTCAGTTTTGCTAGTGGTTGCGAGCGTGACTGCCTATCGAGATGTCCAGGGTTTAAATCCCGGGTTCAGTACTATTGGTTTTTTCTAACTAGAATTTCTAGTAGAGGTTCAGAGTCTGATATATACCGGGTGTAATCGTTAAGTGTGCACAGGCGATTATTCCGTAACTTTTACAGATATCAAAAAACTTTAAACTAATATCGAAAGTACTCTACCTAATGAGTAAAATGACAATTATAACTTTTTTTAAATAAAACTGGAAATATCCATAAATGTTACATTAAACATTCCCATAAATTTAGCATGAGATAGAAAGGTTTTAGTTTCCTTATTTTAAGTGGAATAGTACTCATTTTACTCTTATCATTTTATAATTATGCATAACATGATATTTATGAATTTCAAGTAGATACACGTGTAGATTAATTATCTTAGCACTTCAAATTAATTCCCGGTATATATACCGATAATATAATAATAATAATTATTATTATACTTGGCGTTGCACATGTCCATGACCGCTTACCATCAGGTGGCACGTCTGCCTTTTTGCTAGGTTTAACTTATAAAAAAAAATATTAGAAATATATATTGACTCATCTTAGTACCATTTTTAATTAACGATGACTGTCTATCGTAAGAATTGACAGCTTTTAATTCTATCTGTAACGTTAGGTGTCAGTACAAATCAGTAAAATTAGATAAGAAAAGACACTGAAGAAAATGTTCCTGTCTATGTCTATTTTAAGATTTTTCCCAAATCTTCAATTTCTTACGATTTTCTTGGGAATATTTTTGGAAGGCAGCACTGAATTAAAGAGATAAAGTATGGTTAAGGCCCTTGTGGGCCACTTGTGGGAAATTGAAAAAGTTGCGGATGCTAATATATATCGTATGTATGTATGACACATAAATTTAGTCGGTAAAGACTGTTGTCACTGTTGAATTGAAATAGATAAAATTAAGCATAGGAAATGTGGTGAAACATTCATCTACTATATACTACACACTGTCACATTAATATGCCGTTACGAGCAGATCCCTAGCTGCAGAAGTATCTAAAATATTCTGCTGAAAACATGTTTCCTTTGTGCAGATCCGTACGTGAAGATCTGTCTCATCTGCCAGGGCAAGAGGATCAAGAAAAAGAAGACGACCGTGAAGAAGAACACGCTCAGTCCAGTTTACAATGAGGCTTTGGTTTTCGACCTGCCGGAAGAGAACGTGTATGACGTCACACTGTTGGTCAAGGTGATCGATTATGACATGTAAGTGACTTTTCACTACATTATCCGTTGTTATTGTTAATACAAAGTTTACTTTTAAGTACATGTTAATTTGTTATTGTAAATATGTGTGTAGATATGTATGTGTCTTTTTAAATAATTCAGTCGAAAATAAAGTCAGAATGAACGCGATGTAAAGATAAACAAGGTAACTTTAATTTTATGGTATCTTTTAGGCAGCTTTCGGGTATGTAGAAAAGTTTCTTTACAGTTTAAGGACGATGAAAGTAAAGCTTAAATAAAACCAGGGCCTACATGATATCGGTAACGTAACGAGAACGAAACTCGATCTATCAAATATAACTTTCAAACCAAAGTTTTTTCCTGTACTGGAGAAATCGATTACAATATGGTTATAATATTCAATAATTTTTTAATTAATATGACACACTGAAACGAAGCAATATTAATATTAAACATATATAAAAGTTGAAGCGGATAGGATGTGATGGTGCTATTAAAGGTAGGGGCATTTTTTTACTCTTTCATATTACAAGGCGAATTGATTTATTGTGGAAAAACCACTTTTACTTGGTACAACATTTTAAGCTAGTCCTTGTAAGGGGAAAAAAATTACGAAAGACTCAGCAGGATTTATTAAAGTAGCCCGAAATTGAAAGTCTCGGGTACCAACTAGTCCTCAATAAACCAAGGCTTAAAGATGTTTTTGTGTTGGACAAAGATTAAACATTTTCCTCTCCCGTTACTCTTAATTTCATGACTTGAATCGGAAGTTAAGGCAATTAAAGTTCAGCTTTTCGACTGTTACAAAGAGATAAAACATGATGCAGGGGAGTTACGTAATATAGGCCGTCTTCTGCGATAGCAGCCGCCATTTCTTCAGAAACTAAAGAAGAAAGAATCTTTTTTCTTAATTGTGTTTAAGTGGCAATTGTTTTTTTCTCCCTCTCTTTTACTATTCGATATACTCGTAGTAATGGATTTGTCTATTTACTTTAATTTTTTACTACTTTGCAATAGTCAGTATTTTTTTCATTTTCTACTTTAATTTTAATGTTTCGTCAGAAATGCTGATTATATTCCTCTGGCCTCTTAACGATGTCAAAACTTTGGTGTTTCTGAATGTATCCGTATTATTATCAGCATCATTGCAAGCAAGGGGATTCCCTTTATTGTTCAGCTTTGACGTATTTCATCTTATAATATGGGTTCTGCCTTAATCCATCACACTATGACGTATTAGTTGACGGATGTAGTTAGGGATAATGGACCGATGGATGAATGGGTGAAGTTAACGGTGTGTAGATCACCTGATGATCTTAATTATTAACAGTTGTGGTTTGAGGCCCAGATTTTTTAAGTGGGAAGCTCTTATCCAAACATTGGTATTATTACTGGATTCATTTGTATGGGCCGCAGTGAACACGAAAAATTTGGCAATATTTAGCCTGGAGTCTATATCAGGTGTTATATTCGGATAAACATTGAAATGCTGACTATAATAATTATTTAAATGAAACAAACCTAGTTTTCGTTACCAGCTATTGGATGATATCATATTATCAATAGGCACTTCAGTAGCCATATGATCTGACAATTAATTAGTTTAGTCTAGATAATTGAAGGAATGGTTTAAATGTCATTCACAACTTGGGTAATATGTCTAAACATTTTCACATTTCAATTGACGTATAAAATTGAATATATTTATTGTACGCTTAACATGCTTTAACTCGTTATTCGCTTTGTTTTGGAGAATTTCGATATTAATATTGTATTATATTTATTACTGTTTTCCTGGTGAGAATATCATTCGCATATCAATCTGGAGATGTACCTTGTATAACAAAAAGGTACATCTGCAAGTACACGCACATGTATTAACTACAAGGTATCTTCAATAGGATTGGCCAAAACGAGCTCATTGGATGCACGGCGATAGGATCGTCCCTCATCGGTGTCGGTCGTGATCACTGGCTCGAGATGTTGGACAACCGCCGCAAGCCAGTCGCTCAGTGGTATCCACTCAACAAGAGCTTGCCGGCCAACGTCTCGACACCGGCCAAACAGGAAAACGTCGGACTGAGCTGCATAAGCGTGAGGTGAGGATCTATAGAATCTCTTTCAGGACAGTTTTTTTCTTGTACTTTAAAATTTCATGTTTTGTATTTGATATTAACAATGTAAGTATACAATATGAATTAAAACCCTAATGGGATATGTAATCGCCTCAACAAGTACTATAGGCCTTTTAACTAGTTAGCGATGATGGAATAGATGAAGCCCGATGAGCGTTAATATTTGTCGATCAGCTACTTACAGACTCGTAACGTAAATTCTTCCTAATGTTATTGGATAGTTATGGACGTAAATCCAAGAACCAAGTGTCGGTGAAATAATACCTTTATTTGATATGATAATCCTATTATCAGTATTTGAATGTTATGAGCATGTTATCGTAACCTATGTACAGTTTTATAATCCAAAATATGAGCGTGTAATCCTTTAACTCCAATGTATAATTTTATAAAAGTAACATGCAACGTCACGCCTGTATCTGTCCAAAGAGGCAGACAGAGGAGGGTAGTATAGTGCCAGATTTCAACTAGTTACGTTACACGTCTCATCATGGATTAGGTGATATGGCTACATACACCGGGCACAAATAAAGATTTCGAATCACGAATTTCGTGTTAGAAAACTCGACAATTCCCCATCCGGGGATCGAACTCGGTACTACTAGTTCAACGGAAGAACTTTCAATTACACGACAAATCAAATAGGTATCATCTTATAGTCCTGTAAAACATATTTTAAGGTCCTGTAATAGTTCTGTACATAAAATTACTTGCTTGCAGATGAAGAGATCAAGAGAAAATTTTCAAAGGAGTCAACATCTGAAAAATGGGCAAAATAATTTCTGAACACATTGAAAATGTCGACACATCATCGGGTCGTTCTCTCATGATGCCAAAGAGTATATCTAAGTGAGTGTGATTAGATGATATTACAGTTGAATGTCCATTTACAGTAGCGATGTTTTATTACGACACTGAATGTTAAGTGATATTGGGATGTAGTGAAACGTAGAGGATACACATAAATTATATTTAGCTATCTCTGTTGAAGTAGACGAGTGAATTTATGCTTAAAATTACAATCGTTTAATGGATTTATTAGTATTATACATTATAAAACGTATAATTTGGAAGTAGAATTACTCCGTAGTGTATCATGATGATGTTGTTGTACGTTTTGTTAGTGTTTAACACTTTTAGATTGTGAAAGTTGTTAACAGTCAAACATTGCTTTCTAAGACTGTGAATGTTTTGTTCTTCGGTCCAAGGATCTTATGTTCTTCGATGAGATAACAGAGAATATTTTCTGATCATTCTCAACTTTCATTCTGTATTCAATCTACTATGTGGAAACGCACACTTCAATTCGAAGACTCGTTCGTGTCATAAACGTTTTATATTTTGTAAGTTTAGATGTAAAGTTGTTATCATACGTAACAATGTTGACATTTTCACGAGTATGTATTACATTTATGATCTTGTAACAAGGAACTATCATATCAATCAAATATCGCGTTCTTCAGAGATATATATATATATAAATATAGATTTTGTACAATGAAGATGTTAAATTTATTAAAGCACAAATCTTGCTATTTTAAATATTGTGGCGAATGTTGAAAACATTCATATAGAGTGGGACAATAAGTAGATTGATTTTTTTGTAATGGAAAGAAATTATAAGAAAGATTAAATGTATGTTTTATTTTGCACAGCACTATTAAAAATCATAGTATTTCTTACATAATATACGTTACAATCTTTGTAAGATGAAATCGAAGCTTTAAATCGTGTTAAAAATTAAATATTTAAATATATATTTAAAGTAATCTTTATATATCTGAAATACTCA
>DWDU01004136.1:0-11011 GCA_018245575.1 Jemadia suekentonmiller | reverse complement strand
CGCCTGCCAGTGCGGACTCAAAACGCACACGCGACCTAAATTATTGGAAATTATGTAGCTACGTCTTACATTTCAACAGCTGTATTACACATTAATAAACGAAAAATTGTATTTGTACCGAACCGATTTACACCAAGGACATTTGTACCGAACGGACACCATAAACGATACGCTACGACACAAAAAGACAGAATAACAATTATGTTCTTATTTTTTAACACTATCGTTTGGTCTATTACGATTCGTCGTTTCTTCTTTGTTTTATTTATCACACTAAAAAAGTCCACAACAACATATATTTAAGCCATTATTGCCAAATTGGCGATAACGGTGAACCTTAAATAAAAGAAAATTTAATACCATTGCGCATTTTACAGTAACTAATTAATTCTAATCAAATCCTTTTGTCGCTTCTGAAATTCAAAGTAGAAAATGTTGTCTTACAAACTACGTAATAAGTCACGACGTCACGAGGATGAGAAAGTGAACGCGAATTATAAACACGTTCGAACAATGCAGTTATCAGTTAATTCACGCAATGGAAGATGTAACTATTCAAGATGAGGCTGCATAAAATGTCGAGAGTGGAATGTAGGGGAATGTCGTCGAAAGCGGTCGATTGAGCTACGTGACTGCATTTCGTAAAACCGCCCCCTTTATCAATTTAGGTCTGTATTGCGCAACGAACGCCTTTATGGCGGGTACCCGACGTTATGAAACATGAATTCTTTTTTAAAATAGATTACCTTACATCGCATACTTAACCGAATGTCCAATACTTTAATGTTTCTAATAATATAACGTTACAAATGACAATGTTAAAAATTACAATATGCGACATGCAGAATTCAACAACAGACAAAATCTTGTCGAATTTTGCATGTCGAAATAACCTATAGTTCCAGGTTCCGTTCCTAACGAGAATCACCTCGCGTGTACTCACCGGAATTCACTACAGTCTCGACGCTCTCGGCCGAAGTGCCATATAAGTTGCCCTTGTACTCGCCGTGCTCTATAAACTTTCCCTCCGATATATCTTGTTCCATTTTCTCCCGCGACACGAACACGTACTCCTTGCCGGGCTGCTCGCTCGACTTTTGTGGCCGCGACGTGTCTGCGCGTTGTCACAGTAAAACATTATTGACAAAGGGACATTATATCCGAAGTATGTTAGCGGCGCGATGCTTTTATTCTCTGGAGATTTTAGTGGCCGATTTTATGTGAGACGGACTGTCTAAGCTGGCGATAAAAATAGAGGCAGTTTTACTCCAATACCCGAGACGAAGAATGGAATAAAATGCCATAAATTCCACGTTACAAGCTTAAAATCGAAATTCCATATTACGCGCTTGTAGTAGAGAAAATGACCTACATTCACACAGCTTTTACTTACAAGGCACCGGCGTAACAAATTTTTCAGGGTCGGTGGCAATCAGTCGTCTTCGAAGTTCGTTCCTCCCGACGCCGGGGGCTCCCACCAACACTATGGGCCTGACGAGACCGGGCCTCGGGTACAACCGCGCCACCTCCTCATATGTCGGGATCATCTCACGATCGAAATCATCGTTCTCCTTGATATCATATATAACCTTCTTGACTTTCGGAGTAGACTTGCACGGCAACAGAGCTGTAGCCGTCGGCGTGGGCGAACACGGCGTTTTAGGACCGCAGTCTGAGTTCCCGTTTGTCGGACTGCACAGCGCCGGCTTACCTAAACACAAGTGCAAATAACATTTCTTTACATCACAATAAGAGCTATAAACCACCATTATCATTCCACCACATTTTTACGTTCTCTAGAGTAAAAATTATAGTTCGTATCCACCAGTTAGTGGTTATTAGTTAATTTTTATGAATCGCAATGTTTATACAAACCATCTAATGTCTGCGGATCACTCTGTCGTTCGTGTATGATACGTCCTTCCTGCAGCGCTCTTGACGGTATTAAGCCAGCTCGCATCACTTTGTCGCCTTCGCGTCGAGCTTGCCACCTGCGGAACATATTATATAACAATATATTACAATAAACTCTCCTTAAATTAACGTTCTTATACCCTCTACTATTCTCTTAGCCGTCGAGTAGCTACCCAATCATTAGCAAACTACATAATACTCATCAATATAAGGCCATTTAACCACGACTCATTATATAGTAAAAAAATGCGGAAGAATAGAAAGAGATTGACACAAATCTCGTCGTGGCTATGTACGGTAATTGATTCCCAATCGGACTGCGTAATTTTGTACGTATGTGTATGAATGAGCATGAATGCACTTGGCCGGTGATAATTCTCTTGCTAATGAGATAAACGCAAGTATCCAATGCAGAATGACGCTTAACTCGTAGTCGCAGGGACATTCGACTCTTAGAGTCGTAGAGAAAAGTGTATTATTATGTGACATTTTTTAAGCCAAAATAAAATTAATACTTACCAATATGCATCGTCCTGGGATACAATATGTAAAACATCACCCTTCTTGAAATTTAAACCTGCTTCTTTGCACGGTATGTAGGGATCCTCAGCGGAGTTATAATTAAAAAGGGCGCGTACTCTCACTTTGCTTTCTCGTGAACCACCTTTACCGAACGACGGGACTAATTTGAAAGTTATCGTGCCCTCGGAGCTTTGCTAAAAATAAGTGTAAAATATTGTAAGTCTCGATATTAATAACTTACGTAAATGTTAATTTAGGTGAAATTGAAGGTGATCTGCGGTATAAATTAATTCAATAAAGCTTTTAAAGGAACTGTCCAGGAAGAGCCATTTCAAACGTTGAATATATTCAATATTATGAGGCATATAGCGCACCAATATAGCCAGTACGTCCGCTGGAGTTTTATTCTCCACACTGATGCCGTTGACCTCGATGACTTCGTCTCCGGCGTGAATCAGCCCGGACCGGTCCGCAGCTCCGCCGTGCATAACACGTGCTATCACGATTTTCCCTGTCTCCTCATCCGTTTTTATTGTGGCGCCCTAAAAAGTTCAGCGCCCATGTTGATATATTCTTAAATATACAATATAAAAGTTTGCAGGCATTATCAATATTTTGAAATAATAGGCATCGAGTTCCGGCACATACAAAAGGCACTGGACTAGCTCGCTTTAGAACTGTACGTAAAACTCTGTCACAACACTCAGTAAGTGTTGTGAAAAAGTAACTAGGCATGTGTACGTTTGGCACAAAATTAAATTCAACATGCTACGATTACGTGCCACGCCCCGCAGACGCGATTGCACGCGTTCAATTAAATACATCGATATACTTCCGTTGTAGTTGATTATGTGCTAGTAATATCTATAGAATTTAATAAATACATTTGCTGATGTCGCTTTCAATTATTATGCATTATTTTTTATAAATTACTGTAGTATTTGTAATAGTGATGTACACAAAAATAAATATTAAACTGTGAACTGAACAATATCATGCAAAATCTGGATACAACTTAATATCATTCACAGGACTAACTTCAAGAGGAACAATGTCTTAAATAAAATGTAATATCACGCTTGTTAACCTCGACAAAGGTAGGCAGAGGAGTGTGTACTCTGCCATGTTACACCAGTTACATTAATCGTCCCATTACGCAATAGGTGGTGAGTCTATTGCTATACACCAGACACAAATTAAGATTCCTAGCTACTATTTGGAATTTCATGTTGGAATAGTAACCTGCGCGCGGATTGCACCCAAGATTGAATAAAAATACATTATATACATACTTAAGTTATTTTAGGCTGCACTGGTTTCGTTTTAAGCGACTAAGTAACTATGTTATAAGTGACATAATCATACATATTACGAAATAAATTCAATAACAAGAAAAAATCATTGGAAGTATTCATTAAAAATAAAACTTATAAGCAATGTGTATTGTGTGAATAGATAGGGTAAAACAGTACAGGAAAATAAAAAAATTTGACTCTGGTGTACAGCAAACAAACACAATACATATTGCATCAACATCTAGAGATAGCAGCTAATAAATGTAGAAAAGTGTTGCTCTGTTAATTGTAAATAATGAGGGATTGAAAATACTGTGATAAAAAGAAAACAAAAATAGGTATATAATGCATAATCATAAGAAACATGGAATGAACTGAAGCACTGAAATGACTAGCAACGAAAATATCCAACATAGTGCACAAACTTACCACGATAGGCTCTGCACTCTGAGCTCCACCCTTTTAATGAAAAATTGCCTCTTAAATATACCCTTTGGTGATTATCAACATATAATTAATGTACATAATATATTGTAACAAAAGAAATAAAATGTAACATGTTTTATATACATAAGTTAATCATGAAATAAATAAATTGATAGAGTAATATATAAATACAGTAAGTACTCATAATTATATATACATACATACATACATATCCTCACGCCAGTTCCCTTTGGGGTAGGCAGAGAGCACAGAGTGGCAAATATCTCTATTGTTGCAATTAATTTCATTATTAAATCATGATTTAATTTAATTCAGTACAACTTAAATTTAAAGCAAAAACTTTAGATACTAAAAATTTTCATGTAAATGATATGTTTTACTTAATATAGTAAAATTTACAGAAGAATAATATACTTTAACATTCTGCAACATATTTACCATTACTGGTGTTAGCTGCTATTTCTAAATGAGATTATGTCAAAAATATCTCACTCGAATGTATTTTGATGACATAGTTAACTACTAAATTACCATATGTTAATGTTATGTTTATTATATCTACTCCAGATATTTCTTCTCATATGGAAGTTTTATACATACCATTGCAGTATTGACTTCTTGAATATACTAGTACAAAAAATAAGTTTGACAAAAGACAGAATGCATACCAAAGGTTCATCACTCTTCACAAGTTGTACAATTTTGACAGTTTCTTCCTCTTCGTCAGCATCAGGTGGAATGTCAGGTAAGTGAGGATAATAATCTTTTTGGGCCACAGCATCATGAGTGCACAGTATTGCCTGACATATACAACAAAACGCATAGATAGAGGGTTATATGGTTACAAATTTCTTAATTATCTTTTTGGTTTTAGAGTTCTAATTCACGTTTAAATTGACTGACTAACGGAGTAGCATGGGGGGGGGGACAGAGGCGGCAAAGCCCGCCCGCCAATGGCGGCAATTTTCGGGGCATCAAAATGATTGTTTATGAAGTGAAAAAATTCACAATAAATAATATAAAATACCGGTTTTAACAATATATCCAAGTGGTTGACGTTTTTTACCTTGACGTGATTGTCGTACAGTAAAACATACTGTAGGGCCACCGGAATTCGCATTTTTTGTCTAACTCCAAAAGTGCGTGGTAATTTTATTACAAAATATTGTGTTATTGGTATTTTGGTTAATGTAATTCCATGAAGCAATTATTAAGCTTATCCTCGCAAATCCCAAAGTGTTTCTAATACAGTATATTTTCCCAAATACATACTTGTGCTCGTCAAGACCCTTGGTTTAGTCTTAAAATGTGGTGTACTGTCTTAGAATTAACGACTTTGAATCATCATAATTTTCTTCTTTCTACATTTTGGAAAAAAGTGTTTAGCATTCGAAGGCCCATGTTATTACCCACCATGTACTATTATGGCGTCAAAATACCGTAAATCAGGATTTTTATGAATTATTAGAAAATTCATTTTGTTCAGATTATTGATTTGTGTTACGAAATTTTGTGTTACGCAAATTTACCCGTAAATTATCACAATTATCTGAGGGGAAAATATGCTTTATTAATGCAAAGCAGTTGTATGTCTCCAAAGTAAAAATAAAGAAATTGTGATATTGTTTACTCTGTGAGAAGTGTACAAGAGCTAATAATGTTTTTTTTTTTGAGTTTTCTGCGGTTGCGTATATATTAAAAAACATTTTAAAATATTCATTTTGAGTTTTCTACGGTATTTAGTAGGCCTTTTTAAAATTTATTAACAAGTCATTTTATGACTTAATGCTGATGATATTCATACAAATATACATTCAAGAGGATTCTGCTTTTGTCTGCTTTAGAGGAAATCTAGCTTTTGTGTTGCATTAAAATTTGTGTTAATTAACAAGCAAATTTTGTTAAATCCATTATAAAGGTTGATATACATATTGAAAAATAATACTGATCAAAAATAAGTAGGTATATTGATATTATAAATTAGAAAATACAATGTTAATCTATAGATGTATTGCATAACATATACAAAGTACATTCAATTAAAGTAACTACATTCATACCTGGGGTGTGTCTAAATTTCCTTCCGCCCCGGATTGCTGACACTCACGCTACGCCACTGTAACTGACTTACAGCTAATCAACTTGCAAATTAAAGTGACTACCTACCTGGAAATGTGGTTTTTGGAGCAAATTTAAAAGTTCCTCATAGTCCTTGGAAGTATTCATAACATCCCGAAACATCTCTAAAACTTCCAGAGTGACTTGCATAGCGTTTGATAATAATGGATAGAATTTATCATCTTTGCCCTTTGCAACTATCTTGTTGTGAACCTGGACCAGTGCATGAAGTTGTTTGGATTGGAGAAGTTCACTTAAGAATGCCAAGTCCTCTTCCCCTCCCGCAGGGACTTCTTTTAATGAAGTTAACAAACGTGTAAGAGCTACAAATTAAACAAAATACAATGGTTTAATAACTTAAGGAGAAAATAATTATGGCAATGAATGTCATTATAAAAACTTTTTTGTAGTCATTTTGATTATAAGAAACTTTATTTCTCCTAAGAAATACATAAGTCACTTCGAAAGAGAAACTTAAAACAAAGAAATCAAATGTATTTGTACCCAGTGTGTGGCTGTACATGTGTGTATACATGGTGTGCTTGCGAATGAGAGGGTGTGCTTTTGTGGGTGAGGGCACTTGCATGTGTTTGTTAGTGTGCAGTTGTGATTATGTGTGATTATGTACATATATATATTTGCAAATGATTGTCAGAATCTGTGTAAAATTGGATGTCAATGTATGCAAAACCCTACAAGTGTGTGAATATGTAAGAATGTGTTTATATTTAAAACTCTATGTGCATGTATGTAATGTTGTCATTACCTATTGTCAGTTAATGTGTAAAAACATGTTTTATTTAATATTTTCAAAATTATTTACATTAACATATTTAACAAATTAGGCAATTCATGTCAAGTCTTAATAACACTTATACATGATTAACATTTCAAATTTCATCTTCCACTACACTTTTTTATTAGCTTAAATAAACAAAAGGATACTGTGAGCAGCAGGGCATGCAGGTTTGGTCCAGCCTAGAGCTTTTATAGTCAGTGCCCTCTTGCATTAGATATACTGAATATATTTGAGAGTAGCCAGTTAAAATAATACAATTCACAATCTCATTTGATTATCCTTATTACACATGTGTGGTGCACATATGTTTATAAAAGGTATATGCTCCCAAAGCATTAATTTTCAATCTTAACCTTTATTGTTCACTTTCATACAATAGTATGCATACTACACACCAAGTACTTGGCTATTCAAAGGTGAACTGCCACATTAAATATCCAACATCTATTGAAACATTGCTTTATACAACTGTGTTATATCTTTGTACCATACCAAAGCTATCAACAAATGCTGTTACATGGAATTAGGAGATTATAATGTTTTTTTACTAGTTTTAATGTTAAAAATAAAAGCACGTTAATAATAGTAGGTACATGCTTTTAGAAACCAGTCACTAGGATTTAAATTAGAAAAACAAGCCTGAAATTATTTCAACAAAACATAGAAACTAAGTATTATTTTGACTTAATATTCAGTGTCAATGAACCCACAGATTAATTGGTTAATAAAATAACTTCGAACGAAGTATTTCATATTTTTATATTAATATATAACAGATAATGGCGTAATTGTACTTTAACTCTCTTGGATAAGTACATGAAATCGATCCGCTTAAGCATTTAGTAATTTTCTTAATTATGATATTGAAAAATTCCAATAATATTAAACTAAACATACCTGGATCCCAGTTCTCTGTCGAATAATCCATATTCGCATAATTATTATTATCGGAATAAAATGAAAGATATCACTAATTATTTGCAAATTTCTTTCAGGCAGGCATTGTTTCTTAAAGGCAATGTTTTCATACAAAAATATGAAATCAATCTATATTAGAAAAATCACGTTTATCAAAAGAAATTAATGTCTATGATTATATTATATAACAATTATATACAGAAAACTGAAAACTTATAATGTTACGCAAAATTCATTTAAAATTTTTGTATAATTATTTTGCGCTCTAGGATACTTAACAAATTCAGTTCAACAATGGGATGATACAACACAAAATCTTAACACGTTATCGTAACGCTACCTATCTGCCTCTTTCTCTGTTCTGTTTCTGTCGTTTTTTTTGTACCTGAACGATGGAAGTATCTGTCACAAAATATGACACATGAGTGATTGCAAAATACAGCTAACAAAACAAGTAGGTGCACATTGTTATTTGTACATTATATATAAACCACTTCGCAACTTAACACGATCCAAGAAAGAACGTAATCTTGGTAAGAAAATAATAGATTTGAAATATGTAAAAGTTAATAACTATGCCCAAGATTGTACCAATTTTATTATCTTAATTTTTAAATTTTATTTATGAATCTTCATTAAATTGAATAACAATTGAATTCCAAATTATTCGTTAGGATAGTGGATTTAGTTTACTTTAATAACATACAAATATGTACAGATATAAAGATCTCTCAACTTTAAAATTACCGACCTTAAAACGAAACTTTCATTTGATTACTAATTAAAACAGTCTTTTTGTTGTCATCCAAGTTACCAACTAAATATATTTTACTCGCTACCATACAAAAACAAATCCATATTTTGTAAAAAATTATTATAATATTAAGCAAACAATTTATATATCCGTAACTTTCAGCGAAGACTTTTAATGTAGTAAAACCATTTAAACAGCTTTGTTTAATATAAAAATATGAAATATTTCACATAATTGATCAAGATATGTTATTTGAACGACATTAGGGTTTTCATTTTTGACCACATAAATAGTATAACCTGGTTTTAAAACTATCTAAAATAATATGTAATACTTTTTTAGGATCAAAATTGTTGACGGTGTAGACATTATTTAAACGGGTTTGCAGTATCAAAGGATATATACATTTATAAACATATTTTCCATGATTGAAGCAGTTAAAATGTAAGTTGTAAATAAATTTAATACTGCTAGCACCAGTCGTACTGACGATCATGACATTTAGTCGAGCAATACGAAGAATTACGCATAATGTGACAAAGCAGTTTTGTCTGATAGACACAAAATTGACTAAATAAAATAGAAACTACTAATGTTTAGATTTAGAAATACCTAATAGCAAATGTCAGACAGACATTTGTTTAGAGTAAAATACAATTCTTTTATTTAATTATAAAAAAAATCAGGTGCATGTTTGTAACTTCATTATTATTATTATTTTCGTTATATATTTTATGTCACCATATTTACATTTAAGTACATGTTTACAATACAGTGTTTGTATTCGTGATTGTAATATTACTGGGGTATAATGATAATTATATTTCTGATTTTATAAATCAAAAATATAATTTAACGTGATTTGTCGTCGACCTCTTGATATCAAATTGCGTTGTTTTGTTCTCTAATTAAATATCTTGATTGATTTTTATTCTGTGAGCTGCGCATTTAACATGCGTGAAAGTGGTAAATCGATACAGCGCTTCGTGAAAAGTCGATGTTTACAGTGAATCAGTATATTCAAGTTCGCACTGACTAGGATGTGTGAAGTGTAAGTGATTTGGCGTGCCGAGTGTGTTGCTTCGTAAAAAAGGTGAGGATATGTGTTTATTTAACACTGATAGTGATTTAATTACGGATTAAACATTAAGTTAAAACAGCTGTCGTTAAATCGCCGGCCTGCACAATTCATTGCTAAAGGCGCCATCCCAGTCTAGTAGGGATCGATAGGATGGTGCGCGGAGAACAGATTTAGATTAATTGTTAATCTTTGCGTCAAATTTTCCATATTTAAAGTTTTTTCTTGATTAGAAAAATATTCATAAGCTTTGACAAATGTAATAATGTGATTGAGATAAAAAACAACAGCTTGCACTTGATAATGGAATAATAGCAGGTTGTTAGGAAGTTTATCTAATCAGATCGACATATATGGTTTCTTTTGGCGATAAATTACATGTATTTTAATGGAATTCAATTATACATTTTGTATTTAATGGTTAAATTTTATCATTATCCACCTATTAACAATAATTCAATAAAGTTTTTATAATTATCTCCTACTTACATTTACTATTTTATTTATCTACTTGCTACCTACTCACATTTAGAATGATGACTTTTTATCTAGGCAGAACTAAATGTCTTGGCTTCTGTGGAGGAGGCCTATGTCTACCAAAGGATTGAGACAGGCCGATAATGTTAACATATTATTATACATTGTAAATATAGTCATGAGACTCTTTAGAGTTCTAAATAGACTGCCTCATTGGTCAAGTGGTTTTAGTGTGACTGTTGGGTACTGTTGGATTTTTTTTCTTAGATTTTCTAGAGTCTAAACTTGAGTTCCATGTATGGTTATACACTCACTGTCTACTGCAACTACATAGTGAAATTTAACTATAACTCCTGAAGTGTACGAGTGTACTACACTTTGCTGCCAACCTCTTCTGATATTACAGGCATAATTTAACATCTGTAGATAAAAAAATTCTAAAGTGCCTGACCCAGAAATCAAACCCAGGACCTCCTGATCGGCAGTCACACTTGCAACCAACACGACCAACGAGGCAGTCTATGTAATGAAAGTAAAAAAATGAGCCATCACAGGATGCCTGGCAGATGTGAAACATCTAAATAATTTTATATAAGTCATTTATTTAGAAATGTAACATCACGCCTGTAATCCCCGAAGAGGTAGGCAGAGGAGTGTAGAACACTCCCATGTTTCACCAGTTACGTTTA
>DWDU01004135.1:0-11011 GCA_018245575.1 Jemadia suekentonmiller | reverse complement strand
GTACCACTACACGGTAGATTTGAGAACGAGCGTTGAGAACAGTTAGGGGTCATTGGTTCGTACTCTCAGTTTGAGTGGGTTAGTGACACGCTGACGGACTGAGCGGGTTTGATACTTGATGAGTTCGTGCGATTGTTCTCGTTTCAAATGTCCGACTATCTATACATCTACATAGATAAATAAAATTGGAGTGTCTGTTCGTAACATTAAAATAACCGTTTTTAGTAAATGCATATGTATGTATGTATGTACGTTACATATATCAAAATAACATTTTTTTCCATTTTTGTCTGTCTGTCTGTTTGTTCCGGCTAATCTCTGGAACGAATAGTCTGATTTTGACGGGACTTTGACTAGCATATAGGTGATGTAATAAGGAGTAACTTAGATTACTTTCATTTTAGAATTTTTAAATTCATCTTAATTTTAAACACATCTCGTCTTCATTCTTACTATCAGACTGCATGTGAATTGTATATTAGTTGTGTTATTTGTTATAAATAGTAGGTACCTACCTATTATTATTTTCTGCGGTAATAATGTTAATTGCGGTTTTTCTAATTAATAGAAACTAATTAGTTTTGCTTACCGTGATTTTATAATATAAATGAATTTAAAATATCAAAAGCGTTTTTTAAGTAAAAATCCTTATAACGCTGCAGTTAAATTTTAATGGTGTGTATACCTACATAGATGTATGAGACGTTTCAATTTATTACTCACAAGAAAATATCAATGGATAAGTATGATAGTATTTTATAAGTGCTGTAATTTTTAATTATTAGGTACCAATTTGACCAACCGACGACCGAAATATTTTTGTAATAGAAATTTTATGGGCATATTAAGTATACATACACTTTACATTCTTTATACATAAACGTAACATTACGCCTGTAATCCCCGAAGAGATAGGCAGAGGAATGTAGAACACTCCCACGTTTCACCAGTTACGTTTACGTCCCACTATGGAATAGGCGGTGATCCCACAATTACAATACACATTTCTTTATTTCTACTTAAAATTGTAGTAGTACTTAATCCAGAATGTAAATATTGTGGAATCCCTTGTTTGCGATTTAAATGCTGAAAGAGTAATGCTAAGTAATTAAAAGTGCTAGTCCTGTGATGACCATAAGGGCTGTTTAATAACCTGGATTCCTATAATACGAGTAGGTATCCGCTTGAATTCATTTTTCTATAACTCAGACACACGACTAAAACTTGAGCTCTGCATAAAAATATTTGTCTCGACTGAAAATAGCACGTTAATCATAATACCAAAATTCTAGTCAATAAGTAATAGATCCATATTTATATACAAGTATTAAGCGTAGCCAATATTAAATTATCCACCCTTAATTCAATCCGAGATAACTCCGTAACTACTCGCCACAAAATCATGGGACTTCACAAAGGTATCTGTTTTACCCACAACGAGTAATTAGAAGGGAGTACATCAATTATATAACTGTCCTAACGATACCATTTTTAGAGTAAATGTTAGAGTCAGAGTATATATGAGTATCATCATCTTCTCTAAGTCACTGCTGGATATAGTCCTCTCCCGAAGGAGTTTTACACATAGTCACCACGCTGAAACTTCTGTTGTGTTCTTCTCTTCTGACCTACGCTGCTGTTGTCGACTGCTAGGACATCAGCCGTGCCTACGCCGAGCGCGCTGTACCGTGATCTGTCAGTGCAGAGTCTAATCATATCTTACTACACGTGGCTCTTATCTCGGCATGGGGTCGGAAACGTAGTCTTTCTCCGCCCCAACACGAATATACAATGACGTATGCCGTATTGTAATTTTATTATACATTATGTTTAATTTATACACGCGCTATTTTTACATATAAATGATACACGACTAAATACATGACCAATATTATTAAAAAAGAACTAACAATGTCAAAATCAAATTTACATATACGAGTAAAGGTCACACACAATTATAATTATTATTAATATTGTAGATAATCTTATGACAGCCCCAAATAAATTGATAAATTACAAAAAATCCCATCATTTTTAATGTTCTTCTGTTGGAAAACGGGTGTCTTTTCAAAATGAAACGGTTCAGGTCACAGTCACATATTAGTAATAAAATGAAACATAACATCTCTCTTGTATTCTTACGTTCCATATTACATGTTCGAAATTGCATTAGTTTGCATAGTTAGTTAGCATTTGCATAGTTTCGATGTGTATGTATATGACGTCAGACTCACTATCTATTCCATAGGACGTTACAGTACCTGTCGAAAAGCAAAAGTATACTTCATTCCTCTGCGTGCCTTTTCAGGGGTTACAGGCGTGATGTTACGCTCTGTTTGCTCCGACTAGGTAGATAACCGATTGTGAGTACTGGTGTTAATACATATAGTTACTAGCGATTACAGATTTTGAAAATCCCACTTGAGTAGCACACCAAAATCTCATTGACCCTGTCTACTGTACCATATAAAGTATGGGATGCTCAACTGACGAGATTAAGATGATCTCATCTCGCCTCGGAATATATCGAGTTATGAGTCATACTGTACTACAGATCTGTAAGGATGAAGTTATTTGACATGCAGCGCTCTCTGCCTACATCGTATGGCACTCGGCGTGATAAGTTAAGTTGGCGTGATAAGATAAGTCGTCCGTGTCAGGACTAAGTATGAATACATTCCCAGACTCTAAGCCGGATGTCGATACAGGATGTCGTAAGAGGCGACTAAACCCTGCGCGGGCAGGTCGCGGCATGGCACCGCCGGCCCAGGCACAGCAAAGTGCCCTGGTCGCTTATGGGCAGCTGCGTAGTTGGTCCGAGAATCTGTGGCATGCGATCCCCATCTCCCATGAGTAGTGTGGGGATTATGGGCTATTAGAGTTTGAATGTTGATTGTCTTGTTGGTCTAAAAGTTGCAAGCACTACTGCTGAGCAAGAGCTCCTCGGGAAAAATATAATATTATTAGGGTTTTCCAACTTGTAATTTATAATTTATAATTATAACAGAATTGGTGAAATGTGGGAGTGTACCCTACTCCTCGTTGGTCGTGTTGGTTGCGACTGCTGATCGGGAGGTCCTGGGTTCGATTTCAGGGTCGGGAACACAGAATTTTCTAATTTAGATTTTCTAGTAGTGGCTCGGAGTCTGGAAATGTTCCCAGTGTATGGCAATAGGCTCACCACTTATTCCATATCGGGACGTAAAGGTGAAACGTGGAATGTAGGTGCTACATTCCTCTGCCTACCTCTTCGGGGATTACAGGCGTGATGTTACGTACCATACTCCTCAATCTCGCCTTCCTGGAAATACAAGCGTGAAATTATGTGATGTCGTAATCAATGTTACAGCGAGGGAAAAGATTGCTCTGTAGATGAAGATAAAGATGATATGTAATGCGACATCACCGGACTGCATAAAATTTAAGTGCGTGTACATAAAATTTTAGTATCACCCATTAACGTACTTACCCGCCCCGTGCTGTATAAAAATATAATTCGCACACGCGTCACGCGCGCGAGGCCGATATTACATTATTCGCAGTAGCTTCCGTGACCTGCGTCAAGAATATGACTTCTTAAAATAATCGTACCAGACATAAGGGATTAAGTCGCTCTACTTATGAAGAAATCAGAAGGAGAGTGAAAGGATGATCATATCGTAATTGTTTTTGTTATTATACGTCACCGACACGTTGGCGAAGTGGTTAGTGAACGTGACCGTTACGTCGCGGGTCGTGAATTCGATTCCCATTCAGAATGAACATTTGTGTGACGTGCACAAGTATTTATTATGGGTTTGGTTGTAAAAATATCTACATTAGTATATTTGTTTTATCAGCAGATTGGTCATCATAACACAAGCTTGCTTGATGATTACTTAGTGTTCATATAGCCGTGTGCCCCATAGCCTTGTAACATCCCAAGATATTATTAGTATTATTATGTCAGGTCCTTTACAAGACAAGCAGATGGCAGCGAGTGTCAAATATGTCTTTAGGAATCTGATGTGAGTCGTCTATATTTCTTACTCTCCTGATACATTAAATCTGACGTGCAGATCTAACAGTTATTAAAATGTCTATATTAATTAAAAAATCTATCCTTCAGCTTCAGGAATTATCTATAATAACGTGGCCGAAATTACAAATTTAAGAGCAAATAAAAATGAGTCGGACTTTCATGGAACGTATATTTTGCTATAGATTCCGAAATGAGTTATTACGTTAAAAGCCTGTCAGAAAACATGACTGAAGGCGATACTTGGCTGAGAAACTTTCTCATTGTACGAATTTTCGGATTTCCGTATCCGAATCCGACTCGTGTTCGCTGAAACCAATGAGTTTTGGGGATACGAAGATCGTGATTTTGTTTTCCATTGACCAAGTTGAGATCTCTTTGTATTCAGTGAAACATTCTACAACGACCATGACTCGGTCTACGCCTAAGATTCTATCAGTAGTTTTGTTTCTTTGGTTAATAATAATGACACAAATGTATAGTAACACAAATAGTATAACGTAACATCAGGCCTATAACTCTTGAGGTGGTAGGGAGAGCCACCACTCTCCTATGCTTTTCTACACTCCTATGCTTTTCTAGTTACGTTTACGTCCCATTATGGAAAAGTTGGTGAGCTTATTGTCATACACCGGTGATAAATCTAGACTCCGAATATATGTAAAATAATATAATTTTGGTAATTTGACAGAGCTACTATGAAAAATACACATGAAGTTAGAGCTGAATGCAGAAGAAGCAGAAGTTCAGTAAGGTTTGTTTGTGTACTTGGCACTCTATACGTGGCAGTTAATATCTTGGAATTTTATAATAGATAAAGAAAAACTCAGAATCTTAGTGCGCCCATTAAATATACTGTTCAAATAAAGAACACATAAGCCAGTCTTACTTCTTTGCCTGGAGCCCTAGATCTACAAATGTTCGACATGCAAATATAAATGTATGTGGGCCTTATGAATGATATAAAAGTCACGAGTTGTTAAGTACTTTAGTGAAACAGCGCAGGTGGAGAAAACATTTCAAGTTTATTTAATTAAAAATGCAGCGACGTCGCGCAGCAATAGTGAGTCGCATATTCACTCGTGGAATGAGTTTTCATAACCTCTTATACTTGTTAATTATAAATTCCTATGTACGTACCACGAACTCTTTGGTAACTATTAATTTGTTCCCGCATATTATTATTTTCCATTCATAGTTTTTTTCTCGACGTTTAATGAGCTTGCGTTAGATAATATATTCGTTTTCAATGTTTCTTAATTCGTTATTCATATACCAATACTATATAATTAATTTATTAAACACTATTAACACTTAAAAGATTGAAATTAATTATGCAGTAAAGATTTTTTTATGTATGTGTTGTCAAGAAACAAACTTCCATGAATATCTTATATTTAAATTTTGATTCATCTGTCAAACGGTTCATCTATCTATGTAAATCTAATCATCTGTAATAAAACATTTTTTTTTATTACTAAAATAATTATAAAGCATTACCTAACAGTGACATGTAAAATCTCCAAAAATAACATTTAAAAGAATCAATAACAGCAACACCGAGTCTCGTAGTAAACGGAACCTCAGTTGTCTGGGCGCTACAGAGCTGTGCGGACGTCTACGCCGTTACGTAGAGAGCAGCTACGTGCGCTACGTTCGAATAAATAGTGACCGAATAAAATGTGACACAACCGAATAAATTTAAACATTTTTACAGTAACGTGACATGAGCTTGTGCATCAATATGGATTGGAGGGCAATATTGTTGTTCTGTTTCGTGTGTGCAGTTACCGGCAACCCGGCTAAAATAGGTCAGTAATAGATATTAATAATTTATTTCGTTACGGACAGCCAGTATTGGTTTTGCTTTATTTGCAGAACAAAGGCGCGATTGTCTTGGATTGGATTTTTTTTGTATGGTTTACGTTGAGATTCTGGTCTATTTTGTTGCTATGTTGATTTGCAATTTATGGAGTTTCAGTTACAAATTTATAAAAGGATATGGCAACTCGACAATTTTTTGAAGTCGTGCATTGTAATAATTTATTTTAGGATAAACACGTGGATGTTTAAAATTACATATTACAATATGTTATGATGTATACTTTTTACGACTTGTATTTTCAATTGAATTTGAAGAAAATAGTCGTAATAGTTTCAGTAATTAACACAAATATTTATATTTATTTTCGTCCAGCACAAAATATCAGTCTATAATTATTATTTATCAACTGACCAAACTATTATATTAGTTTTCATGTATAATTATGATGTATTTACATCACGCTCACAAATATCGTAATACTTTTCTACATTGAGCATATTGCAATTTCATTTCGTGATGCTTGTTATTCCTCTTGTATTATAACTGAATGACTTTTTCTATTTTGATGAATCGTTAATGTTTTATTAATTTCTAGTTTGACGTCTTTAATCCTTTTTGCCTTCATCGACGCTTTATAATATTCTATTCATCGTTTACTCGTTTACATTTCTCTGTTTATCTATTTTACTGCTTATGTTTGATGTTATTACATTTATATATTCGTATGTTCATACATTTGTATGCTAATACTCCATACACTACATTTAGTACAATGTAGCATATGTTTACACATATTATCATGTTTAGTATAAAAAATATGTTCCATTTGAATATCATTATCGACTGCCGCTACTACAAATTCCACTATTGTACGTAACATACGTAACACTATGCCTGCAATGTCCGATAAGGTAGGCAGTGGAATGTAGAGCACTCCTACATTTCACCAGTTACGTTTACGTCCCATTATGGAATAGGTGGTGAACATATTGCCATATCGCCGGGCACATATCCACACTCCGAGCCGCTACTAGGAAATCTAAATTAGAAAAATTTAGTAGTGCCCTGTCCGGGAATTAAACCCAGGACCTCCCAATCGGCAGTTGCACTTGCAACCACCACGAAAAACGAGGCAATCCAGTTCCAGTATTGTAAAGAGAGAAAAGTCAATTTAATGTTTAGTTATATTTCTTAAAGAGTATAGGTTTATATCAACGACTTGTTATACTTATAAGAAGTATGTATATTTATTTATTTGCAATTAAAAAGTATATTTAACTCAAGCACACCTAGAATGTCATAAAAATGTTTATTAGACCGTTCATTTATAAAGTTACCTCCAAAGAGGGCGGCGTAATTTAAATATAAATTTAAACATAAGATTGCTTACAGAGACGATCAGTGTTTATTTTTCATACCTATTTTCTATTATAATTTTATTTAGTAGCTTCTATTAAATATAAACTGAAAGTGTGAAAAATTTTATCAATTTTTGAAGTTATAATTCACATTTTTAAATCCATCTTGTGTATTTATCGTTTACTATGGTGTACGGAGAAGTTGAATACTTTATGCCTTTTGTGACCACAGTTATTTATGAGATAAAGATAAATTGTTTATGTGTATTTCTTTATAAATATTAATAGCAATAATCGGAATGGTGAGTCGAATATTATTTTATGCATTTTGAACGTTACAATTTCATAACATTAATATCTGATTTTATATAATTAATAAAATGTTATATATGTATGTAACATCACGCCTCTAATCCCCGAAAAGGTAGGCAGGGGAATGCAAAACACCCCCACGTTTCACTAGTTATATACAGTATCAAAATTCTTTGAAATTGGCGCGTATATACATATTTATGCTCTCCAAGAGCGCGATTAATGCAAGAGAAGTTCGTCATATCGGAATAAAAACATTTCACATTCAGTCCTCTCTGCTTACCCCGTATAATACTCACATGTAAACATGTCATAGTACGGTAAGCGCTTACAATCACCATGATTTCAGTCACGATCAAAAGAACATTAAATCATAGTCAACCAGTAGGTAACACCACGGAGAGAACATTGCTCCGCAGCCGGTATGTTCGTAGCGGAGTTGAGTGTACGAAACGTACATTTCAGCACTTCAGCGTGTCCAATTATTGTGAATGAATCCTCCCCGCATAGACACTGTGTAGTGCCGGCCATTTATACCGGCCCGTCGATTTATCGCCGCGAATACTGGTATAGAACTGTAATTGTCCGCGTTTGATTAATCATCCCTGCGACTAAACTTTGTGGCAACAATCCCAGTGAAATTATTATTACTTCTACGCCGTTCTCGTGTAGTGCCTTTTAGCAAAATTACCAAAGTGTTTATTTATGGTTTTCTTGGGGTTCTTAGGTTCTCGTGTTTTGTATGTAGACATTAATGTCTTCTTAAGTAATGCGTACATATGTATCTTTGTCTTTTATTTGCAGTGTAAATGGAATAAATAAATGATCACTCCTTATGAGGTAGACGTCTGAATGAAACGTGATGAGAAATAGGTACGCAGATATCCCAAGAAATCCTAAATACCCCAGATTAACAAGCGTATAAAGATCCCGCCAGGAATCAAAGCTGCAACTAAATTTACAGTTTAAAAAAACAGTCATTCTGTTTCGTGATCCATCTATTTAATAATTGTATCTGCCTCTTTGGTTGTGTTAGTTTCAAGCGGGATTACCGACCAAGAGGTCCTGGCCTCAACTCCCGGGTCGCGCATTGTAGGATTTTTCTAATTTTGATTTTCTAGTAGTGGCTCGGAGTTTGGATATGCGCCCGATGTATGAAAATAGGCTCACCACCTATTCCATAAAGGGACCTAAACGTAACTGAGAAAACGTGGGTATGTACTTACTGCATTCATCTGGAATTACATGTGTGATGTCACGTTAAGTATCTAGTCAATTATCAATGCGAAGTACTAAATATTTTTATAAAAATCTCGATGTCGTTTTCATTCTCATACCTAGGTTCGACTCAAATGCTTATTTGAAGGATGGTCTAGGCAGAGCATATACGCTATAGCACAAAACAAATTAATCCACGAAATTTGTCACAAATGAGAAAATACACTTTAATGAAAATTTTGTCAGCTATATAGGCAGACATTATGATGAAAAGTTACCGACGCCTATATTAATATTTACAACACCCGAGAAATGGCCAATTCGTTGCCGGCTATAAGATGACCTTTGGGATCTTTGGGCCTTTGTCGACGACCTCATGTTGAAGTTCACTATGACAACTTACAAAGGAAGCTTATCCCGAATTTCGTACAGATTAGTTACAACTATAGTTACCATTAAACAGTATGATAAATAGTTTTTTAAATTAAAAATTCTTTGTCACTGACGGTCGGAGCGTTTACAGGAACTAATGCCAAGTTTCACTTCACCATTGCGAGATATAACAATGAGATGCAAATGTACATCGATCAGTTATAACCCGTAATTGTAGACATTTATTTATTTTTCAAGTACCATTAGACATATAAGACGTTAGATAAATAAGTAAATTTCTTGAAACATCTCCACAGGGAGCCATTTGATCCCAAACTAGCATAGATTCAGGAGGTCTTGTGTCATGGGAGTGAGATGGTTAATGAACTACATAATATGGTATATACATATGGTACATATGGTATATACATATGGTATATACATATGGTATATACATATGGTATATACATATGGTATATACATATGGTATATACATATGGTAAGCATATTATACTTATATAGATTATTTTCAATCTAAGACAGAAAATAAATACTTTTACTGGTCACGCAAATATATGTACTGGCTGGAAAACGAACCCACGTTCCCCGGATCAACAGTCAGGTTTACTAACCATTGGATTAATGGGCAATGATTTAGTCGAATAGTTTGTGATAACTATAAATCTTCACACAATACTATAAATGGCAATGGCGAAGTGTACTTCGTCTTGTCGAATGACATTCGGCAACTATGCTTCATTCAGATATAACCCAAAACTGCTGAAGACACATTTAATAGCTTGCGGCAACAATAAATCTCTTGTCGGCGTTAGTGGTGCCATCTTTCATTTTCAATAACAATTTCACATTGACCTGAACGAGAACGACCCTTATAGCAATCATAGGCATTTTAACCGTTATGCTTTAAAAATATAAAATCTATGTCGCTTTGTGTACTTGTACAGATATAAATTTGCGTTTGAATATTTTGCAAAATAATAAGTCTATTGATATATTATATACATACGTACATACTTACGTATATACTTACAAACGTACTTACGTACATACTTACATAAATACTTACATATATATACATACATTTCTTCACACCGGGTCCTTAACGTTGTAGGCAGATAGCAGCGATATACATTAAATACTTTAGAATATAGTTTACTGCAGAGCACTTAAAATACATATTGCTGCATTACATACTATCACCTATTCATACATATTGTAGCAACATGGGATCAAAATCAGTACATTTGATGATTAGATGTCTATGTTGATTGATTAGGTGTCCAAGTAATCCTAAAATGTAGGATTATCAAGAATAAGCTGGACCAATAATTCTATTAATATCACAAAACGTTTTCTAAGTACTATTTGTATCCGTTAGGTATCTAAGGTCTAATTAATAACCAATTTACAAAATTATTCATATTGCTTGACATGATAATATCATAAGGTAAAAAATGACTGAAAATCAAGTAGGTACAATGCATAATGATGTAATTAATATGTTCAACTAATAGATGGTTCAGTAGTAAATTTTTTATTCCTTTCAATCATATGTGTGATGGCTAAAGAAGCTACAAAATAAGTATAAGTAAAGATCTTCCAGTTTAAAAATGAACACCCCTTCACAAAAATTTCTATTTTCAATGTGTGAAGGAAAGTAATATTGCATCATTTTACTTATGTGAGTACGGCGATTTTACTGCAAACTTGGTCTCGCCTTCACACTAAGAAGTCAACTAATCGAGCGATTAGCGCACCAATTGACTTACTATGATGATGACTTGTATGACAGGACACGTCCGCTCTGTCGCACGGTCGAGTCTATTATGCACTAGTTGGTCGACAGATCTGGTCATCAAAACAAATTGATTATGTTTATAATCGTTT
>DWDU01004134.1:0-11013 GCA_018245575.1 Jemadia suekentonmiller | reverse complement strand
TGTCAAAACTGCACTCGTTGGGTTTGGTTTACTTTACCGCCCTTAACTCTTCCTCGAAAAACTGAACACACCACACATATTTATTAGGTGTAAACAAGCAAACGAGCGCTGCAGATAGCCAAATGTGTACTAGCGATTAAAGGAGTGGAAAGTTACAATGTAATTGTAAAGTAAGAGTCACGGCGAGCGCGAGTACGTACCGACGTGGCGGTACACGTCGACCAGCAGCTGCACGGCGGCGTCGCGCACGGCGCCGCTGGGGTCCGCCACCAGCGCCGCCAGCGCCGGCACCGCCGCGCGCAGCTGCAGCTCGGCCGCGCCGTGCCTGCGCACAGCGTCCGCGTTAGCTCGCCACGCACCCGGGGCCACCCGGGGTCACCCGGCGCGCTACTCACGAGTGCAGCAGCGCGGCCACGCAGCGCAGCGCCTCCTCGCGCGCGTGCGCCGCCTTGTGGTGCAGCGCGGGCGCCAGACGCGCCAGCAGCGCGCGCGGCGCGGTGGCGCGCACGTCGCCCAGCGCGCACACGCACGTGCGCGCCGCCACGCGCACGCCCTCCTTCGTGTCCGCTAGCCTGCGCGCGCACACCTCGTTACACTACATAGGTATTATGTTAAAAAACTAGGTGTTTACAAGTTACTATGAATAATTGCACCTGCACGGCCTCGCGCGATGTATGTATAGTACTTGACTCGACAGGTCTGTCACTCTAAAAATTTGTAACACCGATTGTTAGCAGTCTGTCTGCACGTAAAACAATATATGGTCTTAGCAAATACACGTTTAGAAATTTGTCATTTATCAACGGTCTGGTAACCATAGCACCGGCTTATCCTAGTTTGGGAGTAAACGGCAGAAAAGTCCCATGTATTTATTTATACTTGAGTAAGCTAACTAAGCCATCGTGACAACTTCTCGGTCAATATTAAAAAGTATTAAGCACTCATCGGCAATCGACGAACACCCCTATTCGGACGGCGTGTATGAGTCAAACGAGACTATACTAAACATGACACATGTACGAGGCAAGTCAACAAAGAACTGTATAGTTCCATCATTGAGTGAGCGTGTACTACGCGCAGAAAGCAACTTGGCATTTGCGAGGAATGCGTTTCTCCTCCCGCCGTCGCTCGCCGCTCAGTACCTCCCTACTGCATTGTCATAGTGAGGTGGACAACAAACTCCTGCGGGTTATAGGTATATGAAAACAATAGAGCTCATAAATCCAAACGTGAGCGCACGATGCGGCCAGGCGTGGCGCTAATGGACTGAGGATGATGATGCGACTTCCTGTAGCCACGTCCTACTCGCGTCACCGGCATAATATTAAACCCCTGGCAATACCTACAGCAATTTAACGTGTTCACAATGCGGCGAACTTACTACTATTCTTCTACATTGAACGCTCTCCTCATACTCCATCCGCGTCAGTACGAAACCACTCCAAACTCCTGTGCTGTCGTCACCACCGAGAGCGACGGAGCGGGGGCCACACTTCCACCCGTACACCCGCTTATAATAATAATTTTCGTTCGACATCATCCATTCTGTTAGCGAGTGACTATATTTTTTCTCACTGCTTGTATTGTAATGAACCGGAATCAATATAATGTAACGATTTTCCTGTTGAATATACCACGTATCCTCATTACAATGCATCGTATTCTATCGTTTACTTCTCAGTCCGCTGTGGGGAACTGTGCTCAATTGTTCACTTAATACATACATACATACATATCTTCACGCCAAGTCCCTTACGGGGTAGGCAGAGAGCACCGAGTGCCAAATAACCATCCTTACACACCTGCCGCGCCTCTTACACATTCATCACTCTCTTCATACACGCACGCCGGTTTCGGAGACTTCTGACTACCCCATCAGCCAGTATCTGGCCTATTTGATCTAGATAGGTGAGTCTTGGCCTCCCTCGACACCTGCGTCCATCCACATTCGCATTGTATATCTGCTTCGTCATTCTTTCATCAGCCATTCTATTTAAATACCTATATACGACAAAATAAAGTTAATTTAAGTGGTACGGGACAATTTGATCCGGTAATTATTTGAATGGTATAACTGAATAGGTAAAAACGATGTAGCGAATAAAATCGGATAAAAAAATAGTTTTATCAAGAAATCTTTCTTAGCATTCATTAGTCGTGTATTAGCTATCTGAACCGACAATCAGTTGACCGTACTGATTATTTATGTCGTTTGATTAAAAATGCACCTTGATATAGTTGTTTATTTATTATGTGAAAAATCTATTTTCACGTATGTATTGTATATGTATATGATCATTTTCCCGATAAGATAAAGAACTGGAAGCGATAGGGGGTTGCGCTGTCATTAATAACTTCTTGTAGATTCTGTTCACGAACTAAAAGCAGCGGACAAGTGTCCGCTGGTTATATTATCGTCATAGCATTGATTATAGTCATGTGGCTACCGTAAAAAAACCGTACCGTACTGGATAAATGAGTTTATTTGAATTTTACTTCATATACATATTTGTCCCTCTTCCCCTCTTCCAAATATAAATGCCAAAAATACATAACATACATAAGTTTTGCTCCTCGCCACTTTGCCGTGTGGCATCTTAAGATACCATACGTAACATAACGCCTATATTTTCAAGGGTTAGGCAGGTTAGTTTAATACTCCCACGGAATAACTGTATACTCTTATTGCCATTTACAGGGCACAAACTCTGACTCCGAGTAACTATTATGTATTTCAAGATAGAGAAACCCTAATAATATCAGTTTTAAATATTCAAATTCAAATATCATTTATTCAAAATTGGTTTATTAGAACACTTTTTGTACGTCAAAATGAAACTACCACCGCTTCGGAAAACGCCTAGCTATGGAGAAGAAGCGGCGAAAGAAACTCTATAAGTGTGTATCAGTGTCAGTACCCGGGGATCGACAATAGAACTTACAGTGAAATGTAAGTAGGGCTGATATACAAATCCGCAAGCACTTTTTGATTCATTTTTGGTTGTACCTGGGGGAAACCTTGAAAAGGTAACTGGTATCCTGAGTGAGATATCAGTTCCATCAGCGATCCCGGAGATTGCTAGTTCGAGCCCCCACGGTGGTCGATTGCGACCCCTCAAGACCGCTTTCTGTTGGGAAGAGATACCGCAGCTTGTATCCTAGTCCTAACAGCGACATCTCGCGGAATCAAGCGGTACTGGAACACCCAGCTAATTTGATCCTAAAGGCGAAAACTTACTGTATGTATACATATTTTCATAACGGAACAACATTCAGGGGTAGATTTAAATATGTACCGACAAAGTGCTGAAACAACCTGAATTTCGTAACCTTCAATCTTTAGGTGAGTTTAAATTGAAGTATAAATTGCCTCGATGGTCGTGTTGGTTGCAAGTGCAACTGCCGATCGGTAGGTCCTGGGTTCAATTACCGGGTCGGGCACTATAAAATTTTCTAATTAAGAATTACTAGTAGTAGTTCGGAATATGAATATCTTCCCAATGTATGGCAATAGGCTCACCAATTATTCCATAGTAGGACGTAAACGTAAATAGTGAAACGTGGGAATGTTCTACATTCCTGTGCCTATCTCTTGACACAACAGTGCATCGTTAAAAAGCAGCTTGACATAGGATGTCGGTCATACTGTGGTTACTTCAGCTGTGTCACAAACCCAAGTCCACAGCTGGTGAGAGGCCTCCCCAAAGAGGTCACAACAAAGACAGAATATCTTTGTACTATTTAAAGTATTCTGTCTCTTGTTGTTTTTTGTTTCTATTTTATCTTTTCCAGTAACATATTATTTAGCAGATTTTGTAATTTTCCTTTTCTTTCAGCACATTAACACCTCATTCTAAGAGGAGAGCCGAGCCCAACAGTGGAACGCATAGAAGATCAACGTGAAAGGCGTGACACCAGAGTAATGTTATAAATTTTCTTTAGCAAATTATGAAATTTAATTTTTTTTGATACTATGATAGATGATTTTCAAGTGTTTATTTCGGTCGGCAGTGACCTTGACTGTTTGTTTTTTCGTGTAGCACGGTACAACAACAATATGTGACCAATGGAGGTGGATGTCTTTTTGTTAAATAGATTAAAAATGTTATGAACAAGATTGCAATGACTACATCGAGAAAAGGATTATTTAAATAAGACCAAAATCAATATTGATTTTTCATTTATTTTTATGTATTTGTTTCCAAAAAAAAACGTAACATCACGCCTGTAATCCCCGAAGAGGTAGGCAGAGGAATGTTTCCAATTTTTAATAAATTAATATAATAAGTAAATAATTAAAATTGTATACTATCACGTATGTGTATATATTGCATTTTTATTGCTTAACACATTATATGGTAATATGTATTTTTAATATAAAATTATTATAGATACAAATACAAAATTATTCATATTTTAAATATGAAATACGAAATTATTCTTATTTTATTTAAAAAAATGTTTTAGGCTACTTATAATATCCTTTTACAAAAGATAAAAGTAAAAATAATTCTTCCCTAATTAATACGTATGGAATGTAAAAAGGACAAAAAATATAATCGGCATTTTAAAATAATATTAATAATCTTTTTAAATAACTTTTCTTGTTTTATATAAATCTAATTGTTTACCGCGACATAATGTTTACGATCACACTGACTTTTTAATCGTTCTCTCACTCTTAAGGAATTGATATTCAATATACTTATTCTAAGTAGCCGGTATCCTTTCCCAAGGTTTAAGCTGTTTTAATAAAAAATTTCTTCAAAATCTGTTTACCTATTTGGTCTCGAACATTTAGCAGACAGACATAATTACTTTGTCATTGTAAAAATATTAATACAATATACTATATATAAAAACATGTGAAAAAAAAAAGATGATCACGATCTTGATTATTCATTAACAAGTTTATTTATTAACATTTTTATTTAATAACATGTTTATTTATTAACATGTTTATTTATTAACAAGTATATTTATTAACATGTTTATTAATTAACGTGTTTATTAATTAACATGTTTATTTATTCACATGTTTATTTATTCACATGTTTATTTATTAATATGATCACGATAACACGACCTAAAATCTAATACCAATGTATTTACTTTATTTAAATTACTTATGTATTGTATTCTGAGCATTAGTTTAACGGGCGTGGTGGCGTATGCGCCTGGTTTCCTACAATTTGGGATGAGCCCTTCGCCCAGCAGCAAGACGTAAGGTAGCTTGCTGCCGTGTAGTTGTGGTTCACTGGCTGTTTGCCGCATTGGCTTCGAGTACCTTTAAAAGATCAATACATGAGCTTACGTTAAATTATTATATTATAGATACTTCGTGTGAAGGAGAGCGTCGGGTGTGAAAAAGTGTGTTGGAGAGTATGAAATAGAGTGTGAAAGAGAGTGACTGAGGCTGGAAGGGGAGTCGAAATCTCGAAACTACCGTGCGTGTATGAAGAGAGTGATAAATGTGGCAAAAGTAAATCAGCTCTGTAAAGGTATAGACATATTTAGCAATCGGTTCTCTCTGCCTAACCGTAACAATAAAATAACTATATCATGTTCTTTTCGAGGGTTATCAACGCGCTCGTTAGTGCGCGCGGTCCGCGCGGTGTGTGGACGCACCGGGGGCCGCGTGCGCCGGCCGCGCACGGACCAGAAGGCGACGCGCGCGCGCGCCGGCCGCCCCGTGCGCGCGTCGAACACGCGGCAGCTGTCGAACGGCGGGCAGTACAGGTGCAGCGACGCCGCGCCGTCCACGTGCGACGGGTTCTCCATCCGGTGCAGGCCCAGCGCGTCTGCGGACATTCCCGCACCGCATTTATTCACTACTTGCAGCTGGACACCGCTGCGCGTTTAGATAAGATATTTTAGACCGAAGTGAGAAGAGTAAAAGAAGAAGTACTTTTCCATTATTTATTTCATTACTCTTAGCATGAGCACGAATTGAAATATGCACAAAAAGGGACCAGCGCCATCTGTAGCCAAATCATCAAAACTTAAAATCAAGCATATAGGTAATTCGCAAAAGTTAGCCAGATAGCTGGCTATGATAATGTATTCAATAACGAAAATCCAACTGATTTAAGTTCATTTCTTTAATTTTATCATATGTATTTTAAAATTTATTTTAGTATTTTAGTATTTTCACATATCGCAAGCTCGTAAAATCTTAGCCAGCTTCAGCGGTTGTTAGTACATGTTTATAAAATAACATGAATAATTCATGTTTTTTTCACTTTATCAAATTTAGACCGTATTGAGGAGTTTAAATTTTGTGGTTATAACATTTGATATGCAAGAAAACTTTAAAAAAAATATGTCTAAAAATTAAGAAGAACTTCTGGAACCCGATTGCAACAACACACAGGATCGAAATGTGAATGTAATTTCAAAGATCCACTCAGTAATACAAAAACTTTTTTCACAATTACTCCAACCATCTTGAAAAAGTTCAGTGACATATGTACACATATAGTGAAGCCTTAGGAATATCAAGGAATTCTCCCATAACTTATTATAACAGAAACTTATTATAACACATATTATAACAGAAACAATATCCATTAAAATTTCAACAACTACAACAAACATATAGAGTGTTGTTGTTGTCAGTCGACTGCAATACGATTAGTGATTGACCTCATAATTCACAGCGATAATAAATCTGCTCGATATTAAAACAAACTTTACATATCGCGTCATGGATATTACCGAAACATAACAACTCGAGATAAGAGATAATGAAATGTTCCCGTCGACGACGAGATAAGCACACGCACGCAGATGCAATACCACACAGATTTGCGGTCGCGGTGTAGCACAAACGATACGTTACCTAAGTAACGCCAGTGGTTCCTTTGGTCAGCTGGTCGCTTATGGAACTTACTGAGCAAGTTTACTTGGTCACAGCAATCAATAAGTGCCAGTAGTAACACTCGTTTGGAACGCGAAGGATTCGTGAGGAAAAGGATTCATAAAGGAAGCTGTTAATGAAACACTATTAGTAATGGCTCCGAGAACTGCACGAGACATTCCAATTTGAGGCGATTTCTGGCAGTGAGGCATATTGCTTTGAAGCTGTTCAAGGCGCTTAACGTCCCTCGACACTGCTCCATTTACATGGACGTGTCATCTGTAACTGATCTGGAATAATCATGAGTGAACCCACGAAACAACTAGCAACAACTGGTAAATGTGCTCATGTCGCTGAGCTCGTGTGTAAAATAACGTAGTTATAAATAATGTATGCTTAGGAAATAAAGCTTTTGATTTATTGTTTGTACTTTTCAAACTCCTACCTATGTTCGCTTGGTTGAACCAATTATATAAGCAAATTTTTTTAACGTGAAATATTAAGTCTAAGAAATCATCTGTGAGCTCACTTACCATTGATATAACATACGTCGTCTATTTCCAATTTCGTTCTGCCGATTTCTTCCATCTCATGCGCGTCGTGGTATTCATCATCTTCTCCATTAATCTTTTCATTGCTCTGCCCGCTACTTCCATTAACGTTACAGTCGTTCTCACATTCGCCATTTTCGTTATTGACATCCAAGCCGGGCATGTCGCCGGCGGTGTCGTCCGTGTTACTGCATTTCAGGTTTCTCCGTTTGAATTTCTTAATTACTTCCGGTTTCACGTTCGCCGGCCAGTCGTACCTGTGGATATTAAACTAATTAATGCGTGAATAATTAAGTGAATTAAAACCACTCTCGGTACTTTCGATACGGCATTTTGTTGCACAAAGTGTTCTTCAAACGTGTCGCAAGTTTTTTTATAAGGCAGATGAACTTACTGACATTACAAAAGGGTAGGGACTGTAGTGACCTATAACTAAACACTGACCTTAACATGAATCATAACAGCAATAAAACTTTGATTTCTAAATTCTTCATGTTTATATCACTTTCAGGATCCATACCTGACTTCCTCCAAGCTGCCGCTGAGAAGCTTCATGAAGCAGTGAGAGTCAGCATGGTCGTGGATAGCTGATGCGTGGCCAGGTCCCCAGCAGAGAATCATGATGTTGAAGGCGCCATTGCCTGCGTCTACCAGATTTCTTGTATACCTGAAAACATTCCACATTGGTTGTAAACATGAAGAAGTTCTAAATATGGACTAAATCAATATTTGTATTTATCTATACTTGGTAAGACTACGTTTATAATCCTGGCTTGCCTTGACTTGAAGCCTTCTTAGGCCTGAAGGCCTAAGAAGAGACCAGTGTCCGAGAGTTAAAACATAAAACTATTGAAGATAGTGATGCTACTTTGTCAAGTGTAGAAAAACTTATACGGGCAGGCTCAACACTTCCTGCCGTTATCTACCACTGAACCCAGGGTCATGGTGTAGGGTACATCATTAGTCATTTATAACTGTAATATCGAGTGTGTTGTGAAGACGGTGACTGAGTCGTTGGTCGATTGTTATTGGTAACTCGAGAGATTCTGGGTTCGATTCCGGGCTTGGGTACTATGCAATGTTTGTTACTTAGAATTTCTAGTGATAGTTCGAAATCTACAGTTATTCCCGGTATACAGCTATATGCTCAGCCGCTATTCCATGGTGAGATGTTGAATGTAACAGGTAGATCGTGGGAATTTACTACACTCCTTTGCCTATCCCTTCGGGGAATAAATAAATATTTTAAGAGATCACCCACGGCTATCTGGTCCCAAAGTAAGCACCAAGTGAGCTTATGATAGGTAATCACATAACTAATAAATCACATATATACATATAAATATACACTCATATAGATATTTTTACACCCAGATTCATAATAAATACTTGTGCTCATCACAAAAATATTTGTCCTGGCTGGAAATCGAATACACGAGCCATCGCTCGACAGTCAGATTCACTGTGCACTGGTCCAACGGCCCAGTCGCAGAATACAGGCATGAAGATAAAGAAAGAGAGTTATGAATGTAGAATAAACACATTAGATCTCAAAGCATACAATTATTTATTTATCACTCAGGAGGTACTCCTCGCATACCCAGCAAGGAACCCGGCGAGATCATGTTATTATAACATCATTTATAACAATGTAAAAACAACAGTTTACAAAATATGATTACGTCAAGCATGTCATAATTGTTTTCTTGTTACGTAAATGTTAGATAAAATTATTGGAATAATATTGTGATGACGTTAAGAAATCAACCGCTAAGAATGTTACTTTGTTTAAATATTAACTTGAAAGAATACAAGGGTAATGATATAATAACGCAGGGGAAGGTATGGCTGGATGAGGGAAGAAATCCGATATAAAATATTCATCCTTTTAAATTTTCGTTATTTCTTAAATCACATCAAAGTTCGTAGAAAAGTAAAAAAATATTTTTTAATGAGGAAATTAATTACCTACCCAAAACATATGATTATGGTAATTAGAACAATAGTTTTACTTCATAAAATACAATAGTTTTCCCCTAGATATATATACATGGATTTCGGAGGTTCACCTAAGTAACTCCACTCGTTCACTCGAACGATCACTATCTAATGGTTACAAGAAAGAGATTTAGAAGTAGACCGGAGGCGGTCTTTTGACCACTATAGGACTAATACTATTTCTAAAGCTTTTCATGACGTCGGTATTACTGAATTGGAATATCTTTAAACAATTGTACCATATAGAAAATATATCTTGTTATTTGTCATAAGACTCTTTGGATTGTGTTTACGGAACCTGTTTACTGTTTTAGCGAATATTTATGATAATGGTGTGATAGAAATATTACTGTCAGAAATTATTAAGGTCAAGAGTCATGATTAATGACGAAACATACTGCACAAAATAATAATGTAAATTCTTATTGGTTTCGAGAATACTGAGAAGAATATCGGACTCAGTAGTGTACCTTGAGAGATGCCTACGTCGTGCAATAGATTACGATAATAGAGGCGGACTGTAAATTCTCAATATTTCGATACCTCTTACAGGTAAAAAAATATATTCGTCAAAATAAGAAATAAATCATTCAGAACTTTACTCTGAAAACCTGTTAACATGATCAAGATAAACACTTAGAGGTATTTGTAAATAGTTATATAAATGATGGAATCCCCTTGTTTATTGATCACATGTCATGTAGTGTTATCTAAAATGGATTACACGTTTGCGCTACAGGTCGATGCCGATACGTGCGTTCGAAGTTCGCATTAGTTCAATGAAAACAGTCTTTGTTTAGAAGAAAACAAACGTATTAATAATATCACTTCATTGAACTACACATACAAATGATACACTTATCACGTTTCCAGACTTTATGCGAAATGACGAAATGTTATTATTATTATATCTTCATGCCTGGTCTGTTACTGGGCAAACAGAGAACACTGAATGTCAAATATCTTTCTCATTGCATACCAGATGTGTTTCTTCTACATTCATGTCATCATGTTTTCCAATTTGATGAGACGCAACATCCCTCTTTGAGAACTAACAGTGACCGTAGTGACTAGCGAGGCTAACCTCAACTCCAACCAAAATGCAATTAGCTTATGAATTTACTTTCGTGTTATCTTTGGGTTTAACTTTTTATTACAGTTCCTATTTTGCTTTTTTCATTATCATATTTATAATATTGTTTGTTTCCTTTGCCTTATATTTTTGCTATTGTACCATGTGTTAATGATACATAAACAAGCCTATTTTCTTTCCTGTTTTTTTCTTTCTATATTCCTTTGTTGATATGGAATTGTTCCTGACCTCTGACATATTAATCAATGACCCGAAACTAGAAGGTCACATGAGTTCGCTTTAACAGATCGTTTATAATTAGCACAACACGAAAATATATTATTTTATCCGTAATATTCACAGTACAATGCTATCTTGTTACTGGGAACCAGTTTTAAGTTTTCTTTCATTAGATATCATACGAGAATGAAGTTTTAACCTACTGATCATAAATATTTGGATATGTAGAAACCAGAGACGAGTAAATGTATTTTATTAAAAGCTTTATTGATTATGTTCGAATAATAATAAAG
>DWDU01004133.1:0-11013 GCA_018245575.1 Jemadia suekentonmiller | reverse complement strand
TTGGTTACAAATTAAATAATAGATAAATATTAATTTTATATACTTACGATGTATAAGTTTATTATTTGAGTACTGTACTAACTTTTTTTTGCAATGACGCGCCTTTTATGCGATGGTTGGTTTTCCCCGCCAAAAAAAGAACTGAAGGTGGCAGAAAGATACCTCGCACATTCATTCATTTTCATTAATTCGGAATAATTTGAATTGGTACTCTGCTTACAATTTATTACTAAAATATAGGTAAGTAATTACAATATATATAATCGGAGTATCATTGGCCATCCAACCCACTCTTGGTATATATGTTAACGGTCTATTTAATTAGTTCTGCTACGATACATAAATAAAATAGCAAGATGTGAGAGAAAAAATTAAATAATTTTGAGACGAGGTCGTATTTTGATTTGTATATTGAAAGCTTGTATCCTTATTTTGTAAGATGCTTTTATATAATTCTTAAGTTAAATTTTTAATTTAATAACATAACTGTATACCTACATCAAAGGGCAATAAAACATTTACAAAACTTGTTTAACTGGTGCCAGACATTTATTAAAATGTAACATGCTGTATTCTTGTATTGTTATACAATACATTACGTATTTAGTCTTATATATGTCATTATAAGGTGTATAATTTATTAGGAACTGTTACTTTAGTGAAGTACGTACACTGCATATATGTGGCGAATTCGTCGAACAGTATATTGAACCTGTTCGTTGCGGAATGTTGCAAAAATATAAATAACGTATATCTCTGCTTTTAGTTTCATCGAACGCTTGAAATATAAATCTTACATCCCATTTCTTAATGTGTTCGGATAGCGGTTCTTTGAAACAAAAGATTTTCTCGGGATTATTCTCTGGGAAGAAATGGCGCGGCGTCTCGCCATTGTCTTCTTTTTTAAGTGAGTTCTTTGTGTCATTCTTCTATGGCAATGCTAAATATGAATATTTATTGGCAGCGCTGAGCTTACCTTCAGATATACCGCCATGGTCAAGAGGTGTTATCTTGTAGTAAAATAATAAGCATATAAAATTGTTTATATAATTGAGTACGTCACATGTAAGAACAAACGTGAATAAGCAATTTATTGAACATTAAAATTATTGAATAATCAATAAGAAATAAAAAAGACGCTTTTTTAAGTAAATCATATGTGCATTCTACAGATATAAATTTCAAATAGCGCACGCAAAATGGAGCTAAATGTTATGGAGAAATGATTTTCTGTATGTTTCTTCAGTTTCATTGATCATGTGACAAGAATATTGCATTCAAGCGAAATCCACTTCAAAAATACGTTATCCGTATCGAACTGGCTTATCTTAGTCTTTTTTAATACTACCAACTCTTAGTAGTGTTGTTTTTTCATAACATTTGCGGAGATATAACGGGTAAATCTTCTGAGACAGACTTTTTGGCATGTATTTTTACTTACAGTTTTTATAAGTTTTTTTTTTAAATTCTCCAGGCCTACGTCCAGCAGTGGACAGGAATAGGCCGATGTTGATGATGATGGTCACTTAGCCCGCAACCAGCGCACGATGAGGATGCTTCTGATGAAACGAAATTCTTCGAATTATGACAAATACAATAGTTTACAACTGATGCTGGACAAATGCATATATGCACATAATGGCTGGAGTTATATTACTCCTTTCGATTAAAAATTTATACACTTAATGATATTTGCTTACGATGGTCTAATGACCTTGCGTGAATTTATGCAGGCAGTAATATGCCTATTTAATTCCAATGTCTCGCCATAACCAGACGGCATTGATAATGCAAATATAAAAGTATTGTATATTACCGGGACACGTGCTGGCAGGTGCATAGTCACCCACGAGGCCCGCGCGGGACGCGCTGATTAGGAAGTTGGCAACTGTTAATGAAAATAGAGAAAATACTTATTAGTTACATGGCAATTGTAGTGCTAGGCAACAGATATATTTTTCATCATCATTGTGTATTCGTTTTGTTCATTATTGGAAACGAGGTCTCTTTTTATATTGATAAAGTTTGAGACCATAGTCCGCCACGAGGGCCAAATGTTGGATGCACACCTCAGAAGACGTTAAGAATAACTCCTAGATAGTGTAGGTACATTTCTATTACGATTTTTTCTTAGATGTGTACTATATATTTCACTTTTCTTTCTTTTCTTCTTAGTTTAATATAAAACTTGTAGCACATGAACGACAATGTTTTATATGTGTCTTATATTAATATGTTTTAATTTAAAATTCCACTTAACAATGATTTACGTTACATTTTTCTACTGTGTATATTACACTATTAAAGAATCCTGGAGGTAACAACAACAGACCTTAAGATTATACCATCTTTCTGATCAGTGATTACTATCGCTTTAGATTTTAGATTCTTTCATTTATACATTTCAACGAACGTATTGTCAGTTTTATATTAACACCGCACGAGATCCAACCGACTGATGAATGTATCAAACTCATTTCAATTAATAATATGGTGGCGTTAATTCCTTAGACTCTGAGGCTCCGAGCATTAAGTGTTTAGAACACCCAAGAGCGCGTGGTCCGCGTCAGACACGCTGTGTTCGTGATATTGCCTCGTGAACACAATCATAATACACTCACCGCGACGAACCAATGCGCAAACTTATCCGTACGCCTTAATTATAGCCTATTCTGACAGCCATAGAGTATAAAATATTTGAATTTCGTAAACATCGTGTGACATTCAAAGTCAATGTGTACGGAATCTGAAGGCTTCGAAATACCGACAGCGTGATAGGATAATGGAATTTGATTATATAAAAATGTGTATACGGTGTGCATATATAATTTGTAAGTGCATTATTAAAATAAACAATACTGACGTCGGTTTACAGAACAAATTTGCAAGTTTGTAATATGTGGTAACTGCAGTGACGAACAAATTCCTTAAATATAAATTTTCCAAGAAAACATGAAATTGAATGTAGAACGTTCTAAACTTAAAATGATTCTACGTCAATATAACAATTTAAAAATAATATTAACTTCAAAGTTAAATTATTAATGGAATAAATTTAAAAAGGTTTTAAATTTAGAATATATTTTTTTGGCTGAGAGAAAACGGATTGTATAAGAGTTTTTAAAATTTATTATTATCTAATTGTATGCAGTTTTTCAAATAATCGTTGCATAACTACGATAAATATTTTTTTATCTCACCTACCTCAGTTATATATTACCCCCGTTTTGATAGACCAATCACCGATTAGATGCGCGTGAGCATAAGACGTGAGTTTCGATTTTGTACTATTTACAGTTGGTACGTACGTAGTTCGAATGGCATAAATCGTGTCTGATCTGACATTCGTGTTCACATGTACTATTATATGATATAGACGAGGTTAATATATTTAAATTGTTCTACTCTAAATATTCGACATACCAAGTTACTCGATTCTTATAAGAATCCAGTACGTCAATTATATCTAAAATATGGTTTTGAGAGTGTTCTTAAATTTACTTCTACCATCTTTTCATTTTTACCTTCTCCTTGCTTCTTTATACTGTCCACCCTTGTACTCATTCTATATGGGTTGTGTTGTTATCAAGGTTTTATGTCATCTTTCACATTCAGCACACTGTACCGTATTTACTCTTTAATTGTTCTCCTACTACACATATACAATACATAGGTTGCCTGGAAGAAATCGCTTCCAGAGCGATAAAGCTGCCTATTGTATTTTGTTTATTATAAATATTTTCATATTGTAAATGAGTGTCCAATGAAGAATATCGTATTGTACTTTCCATTGAAAGGTTAAAGTAGACAGTTATAACGAGAGGATACTTGTATAGAAAGGCACGGAAAATAGCATTAACCTTTAGTACGTTTTTTTCCATTTGTTACGCGATAATCATGTAGTCCGTGCGTGCCATTCAATGGGCAGTGAGGTCGTTACCGCGTCGATATCGCGCGGAGGGTTAGGGAAAGTGTTTGTTCAGAACAACACGATAGGATTTTTTTAAATTAAACGTATCCGCACTGTCGTCAACGTCCGCTATTCCCGGTAGCAGCACGGCGACTGGATTTGTGACCGACGTACTCGTATGTCAATACACTCACCCAATATTACTTGGACGTGTAGCTGATGAAAATTGGAAGTAAAAAAGCCTATTCCTTTGACGACATACAGGGCTGCTTTTGTGTTATATGTCCGTAACAACGGTCTTCTGTTGCGCACCGAAACCATACGCTGAATGAGCGAAGTGCGCGAAATAATCGTCTCGATAACATAGAAATATGTAAGTGCTAGGTAGCGAGAGGATGGAGCGTCGTGAAGCGGAAAGCCGAGCCTCCTGTTGTACATCCAACTGTTGTTATACACTTTTTAACCAATACCCACTATTTCCTAACTGGATTTCTGGTTATTCAACTATTAAAAAAAATACAATTCGAATCGATTTGAGTCCTGCTTAGAAATATTTCAAAATATCACCTTTTTCATCATGGAAGATTTAAAACACCTACAACTACGATAGATGACGAAGTCTTGGTCTATCCGTAGCAAGAAGGCATTCAATATTAGCGGCTTAGTGTATACAGGGTGGTTGAATAAATTAAATCGTTTTAGCTTCCAAGTGAATAACATCAATTGTGCACAGTCCATTTGTGGCGAGTGCATTGATCTCGATGTCCATTTCCTACGCAGTGACGCGACGATGTCACGTTTCGGTGGTACGGCGGATCGCATTACTGTGTGATCGATTCTCGGTATCGTACAATCTTTGGCGGCTATTGTGATGTGATGCATAATGTGGGTTTCACTCAGTCGTACGCTGCATACAGTCACGTTGCACTGGTCATATTGATGCGAATATGGGATGTTCAACATCAAAGAGACGTTCTCGCAAACAGTCAGTTTACGTTTCTCTACGACTGTGGATCCAAGTTGCACCTACAAGACTGATGTAGGATCATGACAGGTAAGATTAATCAACAGAAATGAAGGGGTTAATTACTGATTTTTAAATAGTTATTTTTTTAGAATTGCACTCCCATGACTTACTTCTACACACATTGGATACAAATTATCTATACATCTATACAGATAAATAAAATTGGAGTGTCTGTTTGTGACATTAAAATAACCGCTTTTTACTAAATGCATATCTATGTACACACGTCACATATACCAAAATAACATTTTTTACTATTTTTGTCTGTCTGTCTGTTTGTTCCGTCTAATCTCTGGAATGGCTGGACCGACTTTAACAGGACTTTCACTGGCAGATAGCAGATGTAATAAGGAGTAACTTAGGTCATTTTGGAATTTCCACGCGGACGAACCCGCGAGCACAGCTAGCATAAAATAAAACTTAGCCCATATTTATTATTATCAGGGAGTATTTGACATAATATAACATAAAACGTAAACGTAACATCACGCCTGTAATCCCCGAAGAGGTAAGCAGAGGAATGTAGAACATATAACATATTATTTAAAATATTAATCAGCGATTGCAACCACTACACCAAGTAGGCAGTGTAAATAAAAAGTAAGGCACGATGTTACATTTACTTGATAAAGTCATGAAACTTTATGTAGGTAATTAAATTTGTCGTTTAACATCATATTTGCATTCTCTGCACCCTATTAATAGCTTAGGTTGTAAAGACCTCTTGCGTTAATTCTTGTAAACTTTTTCGTGATTTCGTTGTGTGAACGAGTGAGTGAGTGAGTCAGTGAGTCAAACGACTGGTTGTTTAGAATGAAGTCTACAGAAACGTTCCCAGCAGTTTTCGCCACGCGCCGAAAGTGCCTGGCGCGTGAATAATAGGCGTTGGCTGCGTTTGCTATTCTTTAGTAGAGCTAGGAACAATGGGCTACTGTGGTGTCCGCTGATACCATTTCATCGACAGTTACGTCACCATGGCAAGTGTTAGCCTTACTTTATATCGCTCTAGCACATACAATTCTATTGCTGTGATTACAGGGGATTCTTCGGGGATTACAGGCGTGATGTTACGTTTTTTTTTAAATTTATTACGTGAAAGTGTATCTCCCTTTAGAAAATTAGTATTTTAATGATAAACTCACAATAAGTTTATCTTTTACCAGATAATTAACTTACTAAACAATTTGATAAGACTTTTAACGTTATACCTTTTTTGTGATAAAAAAGAGAAATCAATGAATGCATGTACCAGGAGAGCAAAAAATCGAAGCAGCGATAGCATTAGTCACTGCGGAGTCGGGGACAACGACCATAACATTGTCATTGTTGCCGTATCACTCAATATAATAATAGTTATTTAAAGTTTATTTTATCGGCTGTGCCCCGCCATTTACTATTATATAGTTTTTCAACGATAATATTTAAAGTAGGAGGGCACTATGTACACACATAATTCATAGTAAGACAAGAAGCGGATATCTTGATGCCCGTCCCGCGCTATGGGGAACAATGGCTATTGTGGCGTACTCTGGTACCATTTCACCAACAATTACATATGCTACTCACTCATTCACATAAAGGAAAGTACCGCAACCGGCAACTGTTCGTGGGTACTCTTATATGTGCTGTTCCATACGCACGACACAGATGGCACCACATTAGAATTTTATGCCGGTATCGTGAATACAAATATAAATAAGTAAATGAAATCTTAGACTGAGGACAAATAAATATTATTTCAGTATTTTCACCTGTTCGACTGAAAGATCCTTTTCTTCTCAGGTGGTCATTTTGGATGGAATGGCTTGGTCATAATTAAGACCTAATTACTCTTAATACAATTCGCCGCCAACCTTCTCTCACTGCTAATTCTTCACGTATATTTACGTAAAAGGACATATATACCTACCGATCCTGTTTGATCATCCAATTAATAGTGAAACGGCTTACTCTCGTGATAACGACTTCAATCGTATATAAAAGGTTTGTCTTCTCCTCGGAATATGGACGGTGTAGCTCGATTGTATGTATTTTAAGGATGATTACTGTACAACGAACATCATGTCAACGTTGCAGTCCAAATTACTAGTTTCATTGACCGTTAATTAAAAGTATGTCGGTTAACCGACACGTAAAGTGAGCTTTTGTTTTCCTCGGCCGCCTACAAACCCAATTTCACGGTTTCGGTAACGTCGGGCAACTCTGAGGCGACCGTGGGGGCGATCGAATAAACGAAGCGTATCGTAGAACCGATTCGGATCGCATTCCGATCATTCCATAAAATTTTGATGTTTTCATTGATGTTATTTGTATGACTGTAACTGTTGATATCTTTCGTGAATATTTGGAAAGGGCCATGCCGACTCATACTCGCAGTTTGAATGGATACCAGAATTGCCATACACAGCTATTTTTAGAGCCCACATTCAAATATTTGCATACAGACAGGCCGTGGTCGTGAAAGTCGTTTTAGGTATAAAAATACTTTTACAAAGAATCAAAGAGAATTCAAATAGAATAGTAACAAAAATATAAACCTTCCAAAGATTTAAATTACTACGTAATTCGCTAGCATATGCTTAATCTATATAAAACTAATGCAATTTCTATCATATACCTATACTTAAACGGTTTTATAACATTAATAAATAAATTTGATGGTTCCGGTGGTCCTTTTGGTTGCAAACATGACTATCGATCAAGAAGTCCTAGGTTTAAATCGTGGGTCGGGCACTATTGCATTTTTCTAATTTAATTTTTCTAGTAGTGGCTCGGAGTCCGTTTTTCTCGCTTTGCTCGGAGTTTCGCAGTTTGTGCCCGGTGTATGGCAATAGGAACATAAAAATAACTAGCGAAACGTGGAAGTGTACTGCACTCCTCGGCCTACCTCATCGGGGATTAAAGACGTAATGTTATATTAATTGTAGACTTCACATGTTGTACGACGATAATATGAAAATAATAATGAGACAGAATAGAAAAACATTCGCTACACAGCACATGTGAAAGATACCAGGATGGCATAATAACAACGGTCTTGGCACACAATGAACGCTGTTCTCTATGCATTCCGTCTGATTAGCGTCCGAGCAGCTCTTACTTATGTGTGCCTAGTACTTTCTTTGTGCATGGATCGTATAGATAATGATTACTTCCACCGCTCAAGAATTTGTTGGTATAGGAAATAAGGAAAAAAATGAAGTTTCAATGCGTATGATGGGAGCGACGGAATAATATTGAAAGAGTCAGGATGTGGACACAATTGGAACGGAAGGAAAAACAAGGACGAGGAAATTATAAACGAAGCAGACTATAATGGAACCGGGTTCTTTCTACGCTAATTGTATTTCTGTTAGAATATACATATCGAAGATGTCTTAATATTGTTTTTTTTCGTACGTTTCGTATGTCGAGCCAGATAGTGCTCCAATAGGGCTCAGCTTTGAAACGGCAAATATATGCATAAATATATTTTTGTGTTTCGTCGTTACAAATCTTTTTGTTACCATTAAATCCCGGTTATGTACACACATATTTACAATGGTTAGATATTGCGATGCGGTCAATTTCCGATCAGATCCATACAATTCGTTGGTCACGGGTCATTTGTCTACAATAATAGTTGCGAGAGCAGTGGCATTATGTAAAAAGCATCGCTGCGGATAGTGAAATCGCCAAAGGGAATTGGACCTTGGATTGTTTTCGTCGCAATACAGGATGTTAAGTTATTATTTAATTTAAATTGAGTAGGACTGCCTTGTTGGTACAATGATTGCGAAAGCGACTGCCGATCGGGAGGTCCCGGGTTCAAACCCCGGCTCGGGTGCTTGGATACTTTTTAAATTAGATTTCTAGTGGGTATTCCTAGTAGGACTCGGAGCCATGATTTGTGCCCGGTGTATGGCAATAGGCTCAATATTTGTGCCATTGTGGAATAAAAACGCAACTGGTGAATCGTAGGAGCGCACTACATTCCCCTGTCTACCTGTTCGGGGATTACAGGCTTGATGTTACATATGTTACGCTTTTTATTGAGTGTGCAAATTACATGCATGTACGAGAATTGGTGTGTGACAGATATTTTTTCGATGACATTAAGCTATAGGAATCTATATTGGGAATTTATATGTACGTGTCCGTTGCAATATCAGCATCACGCATTACGATAAGATTAAGTGTAGCAATGCTGAACTTGTTTTATGTTGAGTATAGATAATATGTCACACATGCGATAAACCATATGCATATCGTGTTTGCAGTTCGGAAAATAATCTCATATGACACATCGAATGTACTTTATTAAACATTGTCGAATTGACCGCCCACGGTTGACTTTAGAATTTTGTAATACTTAAATGTAGGTAATTGTTATTTTTTTGCAGTTGCCGTAGATATCCGTGCCTATTGATGGGACTGCTGTAGTATTCAAACGCAATTAACATTTTTATTTATCGTCGATTTGTTTATACCTAATACCAATTGGTTGACGATTATATCACCTCGGCGCGGCAAGGGACTCCTAACTGCAAATAGTAAGCAAGGCTCTAGGTAGGGTTTCTTGGACTGTTAAAAGTATAAAACAACACCATTATATTACACTCAGTTCGACAGAACATAATAATACTGAAATTATCAAGCCCATCATATATAATAGACCAATGTAAAGCATCGCTTACTTAACAAACGTCTTACTTATCACTGGTATCGCTAAATAGTCGTGCTCTGAAAGGCAATGTCACTCTCACTTCCGATCGGGTGGGAGCAGCAGCGTTTTGTCTCTAATTGGTAACACGCAGCGGCCGCCCAGTCCGAGCGACACTTTCGGATTGCAGCCAGGGTTGCCAGTTCGTTAAAAGCCGGATGTTGCGGGAAAAACTAATGGTATTTCAATAAAAAAAACCATGGCACATTCTAGAATTGTCTGGAAAGCGAGTGACGTATGGTCAGAGTTCTACACTTTATAACTTAAGCCTGTTAGCTTTATTATTTGTGATAAGACTATACTCGTACATAGTAATACGCCACATAGCACGCTGTTTTGTGGAGAAAATGTTGTTAAAAAAGGATTACTAATCAGTTTAATTATGAAGCACTTCAGACTTTTCTAATCTTCACTTCGCAATTATTTTCTAAAGCTATATACAGCATAGTAATACTTAACACAATGACAATTAAAAAACTTATTTATTGTACGCCAAAAGACAGCGAAACAGAGGGCACAAATTTGACGATGCAAAATTGTACAAAAAGCGATCTTATCCCTAACAAGCGATCGCTACCGAACTATACTATATACTATATACTATGTATAATATATACTATCTATAAACGTACAAATAAACTCAAAGCCTGAATGTTGTTTATTATTGTCCACATCTGATCTGAACAATTAATTATTATTTTTGTAAAAGGGTATTTCAGTTATACAACCAATATATCTCAAGTATCTATAAGATATACTTGAGAAAATATTACAAATGTACTGATGAAATATCATGGACCAGTTGAACGTTCAATATTCGTCAGCCCCGATCGCGACAGCATCTATCCATCAAGATAACGCAGATACGTCGTGCTTTGTTTGCGTCGCTATCTGGCGACAGCTGTCCGCGGCTGTACGCGATAAGGAATATCTGCGGATTTTCTTATTTATTTAGACAACACCCTTCTCTAAGCGATCAATGGATTAAAGATAGTATATCCACGAGACAGAGAACGCGGCAGGATAGATCAGGGAGAGAGAGAGAGAGCTTTATAAGAGTGGAACCATTAATAGACGAATTAAAATGACGACGCCAATTATGTCCTGTCACTCACTGATTGTTGCCGACTTTTGTCGTACACGTGAATACTGCAAACAAAAAATATTTTATTTTTGTTGTCATTCACACTGTTGCGCTACCGCATAACATCTTGATTTTAGCGCATACATTTCTTGATTTTAATGAGTCTAAAGTTTTGATATGTAGCATTCTGTTTTTAATTTTTATTACATAGAAGGGCATAAACGTAAATGGTGAAATGTGGGAGTGTACTACAGTTCTCTGCTCACCTCTTCGGGGATTACAGGCGTGAT
>DWDU01004132.1:0-11015 GCA_018245575.1 Jemadia suekentonmiller | reverse complement strand
GGGGGGGGGGGGGGGGGGGGGGTGGGGGGGGGGGGGTGGGGGGGGGGGGGGGGGGGGGGGGGGGGGGCGCTGGACTGGTTTCCGTTGTTTCGCAATAACATGGGTTCAATGACGCCTCCATACTTATAATTGCTGGTGTGTCATGAGCGTACCTACGCCCCTTCACTTCTGCGTGCAGTACTCTTATTCTTGAAGATTCATAGCACGTTCCCGTTTTACTATGAAAATTTGCTGGCTATTTCTACCTACCTACTGCAATTTGTGAAACTGATTCCCCTTACTTAATGTTTTATTATTTTTCGAAACTTTTGCCTTTTCACTGCTAGGCCACCGCTCGCTTCTCGGAATGAGAACGTTAAGCCACGCTGGCCACATGCTATGTTCAACAGTATCCGTTGCCTCGTATATCTGCGTGGCCGTCTCGAGACGACGCGGCGATAGTTATGAGAGCACCAACATCCGAATATTTATTCCTCCAGTGACCCACAAAGCGGATATCGAAGAAAGTAAACAGTGAGAATCAATAAATAATTCATGTACAGAATAAACACTACTATTGTTTTGATATTGGCCCCTTTATAACATTATCGATTTGGTGCTATATAGTTTTCTTGTTAACTTTCTTGGTCACTGATAATTTTGTTGCTCTGTAATAAATACTGTACTGTTGTTAGATGGAAATTGTTTCTGCTGATTACCAGCAATGTTCTGTTGTAACGCTCATCTGCCCGCGTACGTCGATATGATATATGTATCTTTGTTACGTCGTCAAAATATGTGAACGAATATAGCAAGATATTTCGATATAGCAAGACATATTATTGTGCAAATAATAACCGCAAAACTATACAGGTATTACCAAACTACCGTCTTGATAGTTTGCTATTATATATATATTGTATGTTAATGTAGATTATAGCTCCACATATGAGAATATTTAAAGAGTACGGGAGATGTGCTGAGCTGAGTGTCTGGCGATGGTGGCCGGCGTTGACCCCGGTGCGAACGACGACCCAGGCACAACCAGTGGTCGCATGCCAACTAACGTCAGCTCACATTGCTAAATTGATCGGCTCATAGATGGGACGTGAGTGATAACAAACACATTTCTCTAAACAGCAAAATACCGTGCAAAAATCAAAGATTCTTTTCTAATTCATACTAAAACAATATTTAAGGTGGTGAACGGAAATTGGAAATCGATAAAAAATATTTTTTTATCGTATATTTTTTAATGTAAATGTTTTGAGAAAAACCTTTTCTGAGTAGCGGTATTTTTATAGCTAGTACACAGTAAAATATGCGTACAGAAACTTAAAACTCAATTATACAATGCGACGTCTCAAAAAGATTTCCGAACGGCGTATGATACGTGTAATAATCTAAGAAAGTGTTATACCGCGCAACAAAATGATAATGATTGATACAAAAATGTCTAAATAGCGCGGAGCAGTGAGTGTCGCAAGCGGCCGTGGTCGATGACTCCGAATGTTCTAGTACATCTCTCCGCGAGCGCGTTACGTAAGTGCGAGAAAGTTACGTCGGCTCGTAGGTAGCCGCGAGTAGGCTCCAAACGAATTCTGCCGCTGATATGTCAATGAACCACTAAACAATTCTTTTATGACTCTTAAAATATAATTTAAACCGTAAATTTTCTTACGGTATACCGCATGTTTGTGTATACATTCATTGTGTTTTTCAAGCGATTAATTGCATTACGCTTTAAACCATACGTCCATACCTATAGGTACATATGTGTGGATGTGTGTTTTGTAATCGAACGAGATTTTTGGTAAATTTTATAATACGTCTTCAACAAAAACCGGTGTTAAGTCCATGCGTCGGTGCAGTTTGAGTAGCTTAGAACGATTCTGAGAAAGTTTACCAATCACAGCTCAATGATGAAGATCACAGTCCACTTCATAATTCCGCTGAATGTCCTGTCAAATTGTTATAAAGAATATTTTCTCAAGGGTATGATAAGCCTAGCAGTAAATACTACAGTTCAGATAAAGATACATATTTAGCACTCGATGCTCTGCCTACCGTGTAAGGGACCAGGCGTGACGATGTGACACTTATAATATGTATGCGTAATATAAGGTTATGTTAAAATAAATGATTCCTTTGATTGTACACTCATCTCATTCTAACAGCCGAAAACCGTATTAATAGGAAATGTCATTGCCATAGAATTCGTTATCAGTGCCGGCGAGGATTTTTTTTATAATTCTGGGTCATTGTACCGATGCGATGTTTTGTTCGGCTTATCGCCACTCTGTTATCGAGTAAGCTATGTATGTCACTGATATCGTACTCACTCTATCCATAGGTCGTACGAAACAAAGGCCCTGTTACTACCACATTGGGGCTCGCGGCATCTGACTATGTGGATCCACGAGAACCATAACAAAAAAAATAATATATTCGTTTAGGCTATGTCGAATGACACACTGAAAAAAGAAATATATATGTATAATTGTTAAAAACCACACGCCAAATAACACTAAAATTTAAAGTCTCGTGACCGACTAACAAAGAAAATATTAGAATATTCAGAATATTTAGCGCAATAGACCCATCCAAATATTAGGGACATCGAACCAGCAACGGGCCATGACGCGTCACCCACAGAAAAAAAGCAAGAATCACATTCACAAATAAGAAATGTGTCAGTGTGCGTGCGTCATACGCAAAATTATAAATAATATTGATTTTATGCAAATATTACGTGTCTTGTTCTTATTATAATCGCATAATATTGCAATGATTCATATTACCCCATTAGTTCCAACTCGGGCAATATGAACATAATAACATTCATATGTAAGTACGTATGGGTGTTGTTGACAACAGCTGCTCTATTTACAAAAACTGTTACTACCTCTCGAAGTTATGTCGCAAATATCTGTTTGGCGCAGCGGTCGCCATACAAGTGGGTCCTGGATTAGATTCCTTACTAAGCTATTTGAATAACCAATACCTTTGCTACTCTGGGTGTTCAGCTTCTTGTTTATGTATTTGTGTATGTGCAATGTGCATGGCACATAAAACCACAGGTTGAGGTATGGAGGGCTATTTAACTGAGAAAAACGTTATTCAATAAAATGTGGGAATTAAAAAAGGAACGATGATGTTTGAGGGACACGAGAATCAATATTTTTGGTTGCGCTCTATGTAAATAAAATATAATCATATCATCGCCTATATATAACGTTTATAATATAGCTATTTTACTTAATATTTCCATTAGAAAGAGTCTTTGTCTTAGAGTAGGTACTTGTTATTGTGGACATTGTATCACAAGCATGAATTCCTTAAAGGCTTTTGGCGATATTGCGAATCAAGATAATAAGTTATTGATTATTACAGGCGAAGGGGTGAGTGACCATTTGTGTTTGATCACCTGCGTTTGCGACTTCATTCAAGGACGCGTTTTACGTCACCTGAGCAACAAACAAAGTGGAATTACGTTCTTATTTATATCATCAATAATTATCAACTTTATCCGGTTTTCACTTTACATACACAAATAGTGTTTACGATTTGCGTACACAAATACATATACAAATAGTGTTTAGTGTTTACGGCGGTTTTAAATGCAATGATAATAAGTGGATATCGTTATGTAATGTGCCAGTGCCGCCCAACAATGAAGTTTCACCAAAGAGAAATACTCGAAGACTCGAAATAGTTTGTAACATTATTGTATACTTTATGAATGGGGGACACGTAACGCTATGTGGACAAATTCATAGACATAGCCGGCTGTAGCATCTCTCGTGACGACACTCACGAAACGGGGACTCCGCGGTCACTCACCCCTCGCCACCCCTACTTTCTTGCGAAATCCTTTCAACGTGTTCAACATTACGGTTTCACATTTAAGTCGAACGAAATTCTATTCTTCCTTTTACATAATCTGATGATTCATTTCTTATGTAGTTTTATGTCACGTTACTGCGAGTGATGTTATAAGTGGTTTATAGCTGCTGATTAATTGAATAATTGGTTAATTGGTTTTGCTTGAAAATCAGAAATATGGACCTTGTGTCCATATTTGTTAATATGATTATCTTTTATCCTCTTGTTCATTGGGTTGGGTTGGTCGGGCCAAAAGTACAATGTTCGTTGAGTAAAAATAGTAGGCGATGTTACAAGAGTGCTCATCAATTCAGGACGTGTCGCTCGATCCTATTGTCGCCGAGCCCGCACAGGATTGTTCTAGACTAGACCTGTACAGTTAAGTAACGGCACCCAACCGTTTCCGCGTTCACGCATTCGGCCTGCATTGTTATTACAAATTAATATTTGGCCAACCGATTTTTGATCACATTTCCCCGAAAGCTCCGTCACAAAAGTGTAACGTCCACGTGTATAAATAAGCGAAATGGAAGCGAGGATTACGACCGTTCGGGGTATGTGAATGCTGACGTAGCAGCTGGGGTATTCGCGGAGCGTACGGTCGGCAGCGGTGTGTCAGGCGGCGGGCGGCGCGGGCGGCGGGCGGCGGGCCGCGGGCGGCGGGCCGCGCGGGCGGCGGGTGGTGCGAGTGCGGGGCGGGTGCGAGAATTAGTTTCCGCGCCACAGTTAGCCGATATAGGGGAGTCGCGCACGCATCGTGCGGGCAACGACCGCGGGAACTTGTAACTACATCCGCGGCCGCGGCGCCACAACGACGTAACAGCCCGCCTGCACGGTGCGCTTACGACGTTGTTGTTGTACGCCCGCTGTCACCGAGCGCTTTGAACCCGTGCTCAGTTCAGAGCACATGTGTTCTTTGCAATACCGACGAACCTTCCGCGTGATTAACGGCTGTATTTGGGTTGATGAAACATATAATAGTACGTAACCAAAGACTTGCGTGTTAGACTGTATATGTATATACATGCATGTATATATAACACGAGTAATTAATTTTGAATATATTTAAAAGTTTGAGAAATGTAAAAAAATTTGGATTCTACAAATCAACTCCGTACTCGTAGTGTTAAATTAACGTAACGTGTAATGTAACGGTGTAATCAGTTTCCGAGTTGATAAATCGAGACCACTTAAATGTCACACAAAATTGTGATATTAGAGTTAGAGGTCGCGACGAAGTGCACTGGAATTAGCGTGCGGGCCCGCGATGGAAATGGAAAATCGCGAGGTGCATCGGAGCCCGGGGCAGGGCGCGGGGGGGCGGGGTCCGGGCATTCGCGTGCACTGGCCTATATGCAGTGCGACGACTCGGCGCCCGGGAGCGATGCACTCTAAGTACCTACATAGAGTCGCGTACTAGGCGCATACTCAGTCACACACTTTTTTCTTTCTGCAGTTGTGTAGGGCGACGTCAAGTCTCGCTTTACAATTTCTTGAAAAGAACCCTTTCAAGACGCTGTAGGAGATTGAAATACCATCGTGTTTTGAGCGTAGTGCGTGTTTAAAAGTAACACATATCATTTCATATAATATGTGTCAGCTTAACTGTATTATATTCTGTTGATATTTTTCTAAGGTACCCGGTAAAATTAAGCATACAAACTCTTCTGAGTTAAAAAAACGTAACGTCACGTCTGTAATCCTCGAAGAGGTAGGCAGAGGAGTGTAGTACACTCCCACGTTTCACCGGTTACTTTTACGTCCCACTATGGAATAGGTGGAGAGCCTATTGCCATGCACTGGTCACAAATCCAGACTCTCAGCCACCATTAAATCTAAATTTAAAAAATTCTATAGTGCCAGACCCGGGAATCGAAGCAAGCCAGGACCTCTTGAACGGCAGTCGCGCTTGCAACCAATACGACCAACGAGGCAGTCTTCTGAGTTGAAGTCTAGATTCAATATTAAACTGTTTAAATAGATAAAATATCTTGAATTTCAATGAAGAGTCGAATGCGATCGTCGCACCGACAATGTTTATTCAATTGAAAGTTCGAATTGTGTGTCTGTGTGTGTTTTCAATGCACTTTATATTCGTGAAGTATTGTAGATATTTTAGAAAGTAGAGTCATATTGCAAGAAACATACTTCAATACTTCAGGAGAAAGTTTGGACAAACCGAATAAGAATCAAATAATATTGCATCCGAAATCTCTTAAAAATATTCCTCTTTTAATTTCATGGAGGTTCAAATGTATAGGCATCAAAGTTCGAAAATTGAAATTAATTTCCAAGAGGTCAATACAAAAGGCATTACACTTAAGCGTATCCTTATGCACGGTCATTGATATGTGGGAGGATGTGAACGAAAGTGGAACGGATATCGCTACACCACAATGGAATATGCATGGGTGCAATGGAGCGCGGCGGCCATGCGCCGGCCACCGCTGAGGTAACCAACGTTCCGCTCTGAATGAGTCAGCTCGTGACGCCTCACTCATCTAACTTTCCTCATCAACTCGACACATGTCTAATAAATGAATTTGAAGTGAGGGTTGAGGAATGACGTTTTTACTGAAAGTATGACGTAGTTTTTGTATACCTGTTTGTTTAAAGTATTTATTTTTGTATGTCCCAGCATGCATTCAAATGTAATTATATATATACTTACATATAATATTTATATGTTGGTATATATTTAATTCCTCTAGATTCCTTGATTAGTGAAATGTGCCTTCTATCATAGATATGATAAATATAGATGTCCGAATAGTCAACAAGGTAAGGATTAGGGTTAGGGCAAATATTCAAATAATTACGGAACTCATGTGTACTTTCTGATGTTGCATGTTTACAGTTTCATGAATTAATAATGTAGGTGCAGGCAGGTACTCTACTCTACATGTATTTCATTATTTGTATATTATTTAGTAAATGCAGTGGTGATCACGAACCATACTTTTAAGTCGAAATATTGCTGAGAGTTAAGTGTTTGTGCAGCTTAAATAAATTTTATTTCGCCGAAATTAAATGGCAAGATTTAAAAATTTCGGCTTTTAATTTAACTGACAAAATTAAATTTATTAATAACCCACACAACTTTATTTACTTATCTAAAACAAGGTTACCGAAATCCGCAACATATTTTTTTATCACAAACAAGAGAAGGTCACAGGTCATTGACTGCGAGTTTCTAGATTCGTCTATACAAAGTGCAAACGGTAAACAGATAATGTTTTATTGTGATAAATGCTTATGGCTCACCTGCTATACTAGTTGCTCTCGGGGGTGTATGATCACTGTTTACTTGCATAGTTGCGTACGGTAGTGACGTATCGTAAAGTTGAGGTTATAACCGGCGCGCGACCGACGACAGTTTGGCGCGAAAGCGCGGCGGGACGCGGCGGGCGCGTGGAGCGAGCCCACGCATGCGCCGCGCAACGTCAGTCTATCCCCTGACTCCCACCAACTAACTTTAACATATAATTAACCCCTACTACAAAACAAACTACGCTTTGTTAATATTGGTGGGCTTATTGACTTTTTTTATTTATAATTTTTAATAATTAAATCTAAATATTATCAAATAAATGCGTTCCTATCTCAATAAAAAGTTGTCCTTATGATTTCAGTGTTTTTATACATCTTTAAGGTATTAGTCAGTGTTATTAAGAAATATTAAGAAGGTATTTACCTTTTATACCATAATCCTAACCTCTAATAAGATCTTCCGGTGGACATATTAATATTCAAAAATTTAAATAAGGAGCGAGGCCGTTTCCGGTGTTAAGCAAATGGTTTAAGCCAAAGAGCTTATGAGCAGGAAATGTTTCAGGTCAAAGTGTCGGAAGAAGTAATGTGGGATTGCGTGGTGGTGGCGGCTGGGGTCGGCGCAGTTCACGGTCGCGCCCCCGCCGCCCACCGCCAGCCTCTCAGCTGTTCGCACCCACCAGAGCTTAACTGAGCTCCTACTTTTAGATCGTGTTCTAGTATTTTCCATATTGAAGATGAATGGACAGATTTTATGACGTTAAGCATTTGAATGTTGAATGTGTCGAGTCCTAATATTTGCAAAAATTGGTCAGGCATTCCTGCAGTACCCTACGAGTACATACGTCGTATTAAAATAATTGTATAAAAACGTTTGGTGTTATAAAAAAATCTTACGGCTCTATTAATTTAATACGTGTAGTACACATGAAAACAAACTCGAACTAAAATACCGGTAATTTGCAAATGTTTGCTGAAGTTACTAAAAATACAACCAAATTCGTCTTATGAATTTTGAAAATAGAAATATGATTTATGAGAACACGGCCACATTAAGTTTATTACAAACAGGATTAAGCTCTAATCCTGTACAAATAGAGTAGAGCTTAACAGACTCGCTGGAAGTTTTCTTCTTACTAGTGACATCTGTTGGCTGACTTTTAAAATTGTGATAAATTAAGCGACTTTAGGTTTGTTTGTAAATAAGTTTATTAGTAACAATGAAACAATGAAAGTAAAACTACCTTTCTATTTGCAATCAATTACTAACAGTTCAGTGTATTCAATACAATAGATTATTTAAATTAAAAGTCTTGCAAATGTTATACATAGGTTTTAAATTGAGTGCACATTTTTTTTATATCCAGTGTTAAATATGTTCAGTGAATATTATTTATTACTATAAAGATCATGTATATTATTTATCAGTCGCTTATGGGGAACTATAAGCGACATCTGTCAATTTGGCTTAGGAAATTCTACTCACCGCTAGATGGCGCTACACTCAATGACAAACTGAAAATTGTTATGCAGCACTGACTATATGACATGACATTTTCATATAAATAACTAGAACTTTATAGCAGTTCCTCTGTTAATTAAAATACTATTTGAAGTGATGACCGACATATTATAACTTTTATTTTCGGTGTATGCATTAAATGTTAAGTTTACATAACTTTTATGTACTTTGCATACTATTAAAGTTTACGAGATAATACATTTAATTTTTTTTTTAATAATTTACAAATATTACTCGTTTCTTTTACACGTGCGTAGAAATACCTTGAAAGTGGCTTTTATTGAGGTAATTATGGGTATTTTCTAAAGAACTTCTGCAGGAAGTACGGGTGTTAAAGCATTGCCCGGAATCGACAGGGGTAGGGTAAGCTAAGGGCGCTGACCCCGCTCCCTAACCTACTCCGCGTATTTAGAGCACATTGGCTCCCTCAAACCGTCAGCACGGCATCTGGGTCAGCGCTGACTCAACGTGACTTAATCATCAACCTCACGTAAGCGTCGCTGTTGCGAACACATCCTTATACAAGTCATGATATTATGTGCTCTCATTTACTACCTGACGCTTGATTACCTATAATCACGCCGTTACTTTGCACGTCCTGGCCGCTAAGTTCAAAATTAATACACATTACATTTGTAAACATGCAATAATTTCTATGTCATTCGTTAGCAATCTACGTGTGTAACATGATAACTGGAGACACCGATAACTTATAGTACGTATTTGATTAAAAGAAATACCAGTAGCAACTCACTTCATCCATTACATACGTATTTATGCAAAATCAAATTACTGCATTGCTATTGCACATATACGTCACGCAGATTAATTAAACATTCCACTTGCCACTGTTGTTATTTTGTTAAAACCCATTATGATTATAGTAATGAATAATATATACCTAATAAAAAAAGTCATGTTACTATTAATGCTGCAATGTAAGAATTTCAAAAGTGGCACAAGAACAAGTATTTGTTCTTAATAATGATTGCACAAAAAATGAGGTAACGAAGCGCGTTCACGTTCGCCGCTGTCAAGAGCGTTGGCGGATATTTGTGAGCGCGCGCAGGTTAGCGGGTTAATAGGGAAATGTCACACGAAAAAAACGCCATAGATTACTCATCGGGAGGTTATTGGGACGTGTAGAGCGTTGCCGTTTCAATCATAGCCAGCCGGTCGACGAATGACTTGAGTTATTCTTTTGTTGCGCGGTGGGTTTAACAAGATCATTGTGTCACATCTCCTATATTTACTTTTCATTTAAGCTGAACTAAAGTGCAATATAATTCCATTTATATTGTGGATATTTTTTGAATAATTTTAATTAATCACACCCAAATTCCATTTGTGAACGTTCTAGAACTAAAAATTACATTTTTAAACTTTGAATCTGATTTAAGAATAACTATTGAATAACTTACAAGTCACGTGGGATTACTGATGCGTTGAACATGCCTGGTGTTGATGCATTTGATTAAAAATTAAATGCTCACATACATTATAGAAAGCATTTGCATAATTTTAGTATGATACTTAATTAATTTCAAAATAGAAATTAGAAAGACAAAAAGGACGTTTAAGGCAAACAGGCTTTGATGATTTGATGAGTAATAAAATTTTAATACGTCGTCAGTATCGTCGCTTAGTAATGTATACAACGCGTAGGTTCTAAGCCTAAATTAAAAATAACTGTGCCAAATTTTCGCGTCTAAATTTAAATGCGTATTTTAAATCGCGTGCGTCTTTGAAATAGACCACCGTTCAAGTGGATCGGGCGCAGCAGCCTAATAACATGGAACGCATGGAAATCTAAAACTTTAGCATTGTAAATGGGAAAATGTCGAGATATTTCGTATTGGTGCAATGATACTTTCATGAAGCTGTTGTGTTGTAACGATCAATGGGTTTTTTCCGCTCGGTGTGCCTGGACGAGAGGTCCGCACCGCATGACGCGAGCGCAGATCAAATTGGGGTCAGGGCGGCGCGGGCGTCGACCCGCAACCTCGCCTTCCCCGCCCTCCGCCCCCCGCGCCCCCGCGCCCGCGCCGCCGCCCCCGCACCTACGAGCTCCTACAATAGCATATGGTTCATACCTATCGCAACCATATAATAGCGACATTTCTGGGAAATATGGGTTTTCGTATTAAATTTGTTTTCTAGTAGAAATCACCCATTTAAAACTATATGATATATGTAATTATGGTGATATGAATGATAAATATAATTAGGACGATTAGTGTTTAAGAATATACCTATCTACTACATGTTTTAATATATTCCTCACAGATACATGCTGTGGTTATAAATGTAAGATCAGTGAACTAAGCCCTTAACCATTGTACATTTTATAATTATATCT
>DWDU01004131.1:0-11015 GCA_018245575.1 Jemadia suekentonmiller | reverse complement strand
GTAACCAGACGGCTGATAAACCACATATATACACATAAATATATACTTATGTAGATATTTTGTACACCCATACACAGTACAAATATCCGTGATCAACACACAAAAGTTGGTCCTGAATGAGAATCGAACCCACGAACCCCGATCCCGGCTCAGCAGTCATATTCACTAATTACTAAACCTACGGGCCAGTCGATTAGCATATGAATTGTTAATGTAAACAGCTTACAGTATGATCAGTTGTATGATGTTCTAAGTGTGTTTACCATTTCACCTACTGTACAACATCTGTATAAGAAATCCTAGCCCATTACATCCCCCACACATGTATACATACATAGGCAAAAGATAAACATACATAGGCAAAAGATAAACATACATAGGCAAAAGATATACATACATAGGCAAAAGATATACATACATAGGTATCCCCGAGATGAAAACAATGCTCCACATATGATCGTCCTCGTATCTCATGCATCCGCTATCGACTCCAAGTCATATTAAATTCAATGTGTCAGTGGTCTTCTCATACTCCGGCAATCGTTTCCCGTTGTCCACACCCAAACTAATCTGCTTCAAGACCATCTGGTCTGTAACATACATTAATTTGGACTGAAACAAAATCCAATAAAAAAAACAAGTTATACCTACATATATCACTGGGTAATGAAAATAATTATCAAAATTAGTCTTTTTCTCCTTCAAGGTTCGACTTATTCAATTTCTCCGACTGTCAATTATGTCTCTTATCAAAAAAGAGCCTGACCTAATTCGCAACATTGACAACATAAGTATTTAATGATATAAAAAGGCAAATATAATATAATAAAGTCCTAGTGAAAGATCTTATTTCAACGTTGATGTAAATAGTATCAACATAAAATGGAAATTTCCAAAATGTATATGCGCGACTATAATATGTTGATCTATGCATTCGAATAGTGTTTCATGCTAGTGACCGCATTCCAAAGCGTACCGCGACGTGTAAAAAGCTAATAAAACCCCGTTAGCGGCTAAACTCGCGAATGATAATCCACCCCCGCCTCCTCGGACACGAATTTGTCTGTTCAATTAATTTTTCTCGTCCGCTTTGCGGCGCGCACATACATGTATCGAGTCGCCGCGACACCCGAGCGCGCGTCTGCATAATACATCGCCATACGCTGTTACTGTACGTCGGACTTTAATTATATATCTGCTACAATTTCGCCTTTTTTCGAGTATTTTTCACAATTCCTCTCCCTAACACCCCCAGTCCACCCTCCGGACGGTAAAAAACGCTTTGTGCGTGTGTGTATCGCTTCTGGCCGGCGATTTCACGGCGAGCAGCGCCGCGTGGCCCGCGAAGCCGGCTCCTTGCGTCCGCGCCTTCGGGCCGCGCTGACAACCAGCCGCGCCGTTCACCGATAAAAACACACTTGGACATTTTAATGCAATTAAGCTTGTAGAATACGACGGGGGGAGAACGATAAGCCCCGCTCAACTTTTCCTGTAACAAGCTGTTATTTCACGATTTAAAATCGGTTCTCAACCCGTTAATGACGCGAGTACAAGTGCAGATCGGCGGCTCCGTTCGGCCGCGGACCAATCTATTTAATAACCCCCGCCGGTGACACCCCACCCGGCGGCCATCGCCAATTTTAACCCCCCATGAGCCCCCAAGCACCCGCCCTGAAAAAAATCCGGAGCGTTTTAAAATTAATGAGTAAAAATCTACACACACACGGACGCGAGCACATATGAGTGTGTGACGTCGGTCCAATGACGCCTTTGACGAGCAAATAATGATGTGTAATAGTGTTCGGGAGCCGGTGCGTGGGCGGCGGTCTTGCGTCCTCTGTCGCTCCGGGCTCAATCCGCGATCGCGTAGCCTTTTCCATTAGGACCAACTATCCGAGAGAAAAAATCGAGTACAAATTGAAAATTCGTCGGTCCGGCCGCGCTAATTCCGAACGGAGCGGCGCCGCGGCGCGAAGCGAACGCAGTTAGATAACATTTGTAGAGGCGAGGGGAGAGCGGGGTGTCGCCCCTACGCAACGGCGTTTTTATTTTGGCCGGCCTTTGCCCCCATACCCCCTTCGTTCGTCCAACTTCATCTGAATAATTACTGATTTTTTCGTGTACCGCTGATTATTTCGAATGTTATTTGCCGGTGATAATTTCTCTGCTCGCTCGTTCGTCCGCGCCGGTCAGTGCTCCTCTCGTTTAAATAACGTATACGTTGTTAGTACGTCAAATTTTATAAACGTATTTCCCTTTCTACACCGGTCGTGTGAGCTTTGCTACTACACACGATAGATTCAATCAAACGTTATGTATAAACTCTCATTCATAATAAAACTAGACATTAACTAGGTCGAAAGTTTTAAAGTTCATTTCAACTAACGTCCTACTGACTCAGATCTCAATGATTTCCAAAGGAATTTACAACTAAATATCTAACAGACGTTTACAACACCAAAGCCATATAAAAGGCTGGTTTCTCGTTGAAATTATACCGGTAAATCGCTTTAAAGAGGCGCAGTCGAGTACAGAACGTCTTCGATTATACTTTAAATTGTACACATTGTCAGTTTAAAACCCATTCAAGTATATTGGGTTTGAGATTTCTTCACTATTACAATAACAAAACCAAATAATTAACATGAGATGTACAACAAAATACATAAGTACTACGAGAACAATGAGAATGTTATATAATTGAGTACAACAAAACAACAGTGAACGTTCAGAAATTTAAAACACACAACAGCACAGGTACAAATTATAACCATACATCCAGATACTCATTGTTACATTTACATATTATGCTACATATTATCTAACGTACCCAATCAATAAATATGAGCAGTAAATTTATTTAAACACATTTTACACAAGACAGCGAACCAAGAATTGCGGATCGGCCTGAGTAATTGACGATATTTATTCAAAGAGCGACCTGGCAAAGCGGGCGGAAACATAAAAAAGTAATTAAAGCACTAATCGAAAACTCTAATTATTATGCTTATTCGACAAGTGACAAGTCGAGCCGATGGCGATCGCTTTGGCAAGGATTTCGGTGGGCCCACCCACCACCCTTCGGGGCCGCATTTTTTCAAGCCACCACCAAAAGGGGTTGATTTTTTAAACTGATGACGCGCTTTCATTCCGCGCCGTGCAACTTGGCGCGCGGCTGTATGTGTGCCGGTCGCTGATAAATAAATAAAAAGAAAAAAAATCGACAAAAAAAAATATACGCGAACGCTTTGTCGATAGTGCCCGTGTTCCTCTTTCGCGGTGTATCTAGTGCGGCTCCGTGCGTTCGGAAACCGAACTTTTCGTAACAATATAACTTTTGACGTGCGCTTAAAGTTTTTTTTTTTACAAACGTTCTTACGCAGTAAACGTTGTACGGCCAGTGACTATCGATTTTAATTTCTCATGAGTCATTAATAAGTCAATTAGGCGTTTTTAATGCGATCCTGTTGATTGAAGTGTGATCAAATTGCTGACACGAGCGGTGATTTTAGTTGAGAGTGACGCGGAGTTCCTTCGCCGGACGTTTTGCGGTCTATTAAGGACATTTTTAGATGATGAAGTAGGTATGCAATGAGGGAATTATAACGAAGTTGTTCCAAGTTAGCCGCAAATTGCTCGCGTGGGGAGAATGACATTGTCCTTTGTAAGTATCACTTGTTAATCGTTTCTTCAAAATACCCGTTTGATATAACATCGGAGTTGATATTTTTAATAATCCGCTACTCTTTTTGGTAAGGCGTAATGAAATGAACTTCATAAAAATAAAATTTGTGCTTAATATTGATGTTTAATGTTTTGATATTTAACGATGTGTTTAATTTTTGTGTTAAGTGAATTTCTCGGATGAGTTCGCACTACTTATTATAATAAAATGTCCAAAATCATATAATAACCTTTTGAATATATTTAATGAAGTAACCTTTTAAAAGTTAATAAAAATAATGTACATTTCATTCGACTATAAGAAACAGTTTTGTGCTTTTTTAGTAAGCTTCGTAAGATATGGAACTTTAAGATAATAATAATATTCAAATTATATGCATATTATTAACTATAACTTTAATGCAGTGTATAATATTATTTAAAATATAAATATTAATCGTTTTCTTGGATGATTGCGCTAATCTTGTACTGCCGATGTTGAAAAAAATGATGTGGATACAAAATCTTGATCGTAGGTAATCAGGCGGCAATAATTAAAGCAGAAATTAGATAACACTGAGAAAAACCTAATTTATATTCATAAGCAACATTAATATTCTAAATGCGTAATACAATCAGTCTGTCCGTCACGTTTTTAACTGAACAGCGAAGAAACGGTCTTTGAAATGCTATACTCGTATGCTTACAGCTTTGACTAATATTGCAACTAATAATACTAAAATAACTGAATTAAATTAAATTGTATAGTATTGTAAGTCGGCGAAGAATATTAAAAAGAAATCATTAAAACTATTGTAACATTTCGAAGAATTACAATTCAGAGCGAACGAATTCGCCAGCAACAACTAGTGAACAGCATAACAGGATTGAAACGGTTTGAAAATCATTGGATACAAAACGATAATAATCATTATTAAATCTCTATAATCGGACAATATAGCCCGAGATGCGGTAAAAAAACATGACAAAACCGGAATACAGAGTCCGACTGAACATAATTATCTCCATCCACCTACTGCTATACGTAAATTAATTACTGTACCAATGATACCAGTCGATTATTCCGCGAAGGTCATACTTAATTACGAAACAGATAATTTATAACATCGACAGATCTATGTTTTACTTAGAAAAACGTAATAGATTTAATTATGTCATGATACTAACCTGTGCGTGCGGCTTCGAATGTGCTCGATGTGTTTTATTGTATGCATTTTATTATACGATTTTGAGGGCTTAGGACACGAAAAGGGCTTGGTTATGTATCTTGTGATTGCGGATATAATTCTAAGTGAAATCATATATATACCGCGTCTTGGAAATTTGAAATGTATGTGAAATGCCATTAAGACCTACCTACTTTTGGGTTTGAAATTATTAACGCTACCCCGGCACCCGATCCTAGATGATTTGGTTCAAATGTGTGATAAATATACGTAAGAATAAAGTATTATGAACGTCATTTGACTTGCAAGGGATTTGACAAATTTCATCATTAAATATACATAGATTTATAAATATACACATTATGTGTACGGTATTATAATAATATATTAATCACACGATAATATATCACTGGCACAATACACCCAAGAGTTTTAACATTGAAATTTAAATAAAAAGTTCACGATAAACTTTATAAGTTTCCACGTACGATATCTCTATTATATGTTATTATCGTCTGTCAATGAATTAATTAAGATTCTATTTGTTGTAGAAAAACTTAATAGATCGTATAGTAATGTTGGAAATTAACATATTAGTTATAATTTTGTTTCCTTGAGGTAATTTAATAAACTGTTTTTAATGGCTGGTAATAATTAATAATTGCTAAAGCATTGCCTCGACCTTCTTATAAGAGAACATATATAATATCCTTGCATTCGGTATAATATTATGTACTTATCAATGATATAATTGATTTAATTATATGTGCAGCACATATTTCCTTATGGTCGTCAACGCTATAGAAATCACCATCGACTCAACTATTATAATTGTTTTACAATAACTTCGTGAAGACATCTTTATGGCATACTAGGATCGAAATTTTTGAACAGTTTATAAGAACTTTTGATATTACGATATCATTGATAATTGTTGATCTTCGTTTTTTATTATTGTTATCACATTGTTACGCCAGGCCTCTAATGGGAGAGGCAGATTGCTGAGAGTGCCAGATACTTTTATCTTTTCAGATTTTCGCAATTGTTGTGTACCCGATCAACCAGTCTTCGATTAAATTTTTGCAATATTTAATTATTATATTACATTACAAATTCGTTACGATATATAAATTTTTATTACATACATCAAATAAATAACTGATATATACTATAACCATAAAATAATGAGTCCGGTTTAACTACAGAATCAAAAATAAACTAATATGTGTAAACTAAAATTATATACACTCGTTTTCTTATGGTTGTTTAACTTAGTCTGTTAAAAAATGGATAATTTGAATGTTTCTTACAGTTTTATTACAGAAAGCATTGCGTACAAGTTTTATAAACAGACACTTGAAAAGTAAAGTTATGGCAGTGTGAGGGCACAACTAACGCCATCTAGCGGTGTCCGCTCACATTAAATCGTGGTGAAAGTTTACCACGCTTGAAAGCTCTTAAGTTTTCCAAAAGTTGCTAACTTTTAGGACAATATTAGACTGTACTTTATATTTCCATTTTCAATAATTAGTTTTGTTTTTACGATTTTATATAATTATAATAAACAACACCATATTGTCCATATAACGAGTAATTACAAGTTGAAACTACACTTAATACATTCAGTTTTGAATGTTTCACGGACATGAATAAACGAATTTCAGATAGTAACGTGTAAGGTGTAAGTCACGTGTAAATAAGATGTTTAATTGTTTAATGTTAAGTTTTAATTGAATGCAAAGATGCGTCGGAAATAGCAATGCTTGGAAAATTCAAAATATTTTTACAGTGTAATGTATCTGACTGACTCATTTGTCGTGTCGATCGCTAGGTTCAAATTGGCTCAAAATCGGTTAGAAATTACTAGTAGTGACCCAGAGTTAGTATATCTGCCTGGTATATGACACTATATTCGCCCGCTTTGCCAGAGTGGGACGTAAGCGTAACCGGTGAAACGTTGGAGTGTACTAGACTCCTCTGCCTACCTCTTCCGGGTTTCCAGAAGTGACGTTATATACTGAACACATAGCATTGTTGTTAATCACTTGAATCAATGGCTTAAGTACTTTATTATTATTGCAAGTTATTAACTAGTTCATTATTGTTATAAATACACTGTTATATGTTACGTATTGTAAAACTACATACATACCTTCACACCTGGTGCTTTAGGGGTAGGCATTGAACACCGAATGCCAAATATCACTATCCTTACAGACTTACCCCGTTTCTTTTATATTCATCACTCTCTTCACACATGCACGCAGGGTTTGAAGACTTCCGACTCCCGAAAACTAATAAAATTAAACGTAAGCTTAAATTCGGTGACAGTGCATATGTATTTATCATTCTACCCACACAACAATCACGACTCCTTGTTTATTATCAGTCGCGAAATAAACGCAATATTAATATCCGAACAGAAAACCATTTGTAAATTGTCCCACAGAACGTTGGTACGCAATTGAAATTGATCTCAATGACTCATTCACACAAACTAAAACGAACGACAAAATATAATAACGGAATTCGTATACGGTACAGTAACTTCAGTTTTATTTTAGACGTATTTCGAAATTGGGAATCTGTGTGTAACAATGGGTGGAGTTGCAGCGCCGTTGTTTTGGATCGATCCGTTGCACATCATCTTTGGAATGGTCCGTAGGGACTTTTTTATTTGTACGCTAGGAATATTCCGATGAATCTTCTAGAAAACCAGTATCTAGTGTTTTAGTGTCGTAAATTTATGTGGAATCGATTCTCATCTTGGTATTTTCTTGTCAGTTGGCGCGCTTCGAATGTATTAGCTAACGTTCACCAGATAATGTATGCTTGTCCGTATCGGGGCGGGCTGACAATACGTTCCCCGACTCCGTGACGGGATACAGTGTCGTAAGAGGCGACTAACCCCGGCGCTGACAGATCGCGGTATGACGCGCACTGCCTAGGCACAGATACATGCTCTAGTCGCTTGTGACCGGCAGCGTAGGTGGTGCGAGACGCTGTGCTCTGCGATCCCCAAACCGGCACGCCCAACGTGGAGATTGTGGGCATAACCCCTCAGAGGAGGACTATCTCCAGCAGTGGATTGAAATAGACTAATGATAAGAGGGTTAAATATGTACATATATTGCCCGATGCACCTTTAACGACGGTGGCCGATCAGTCAGGATTAGCTATCGGCTCGAAGAAGAAGAAGAGTGCTAAATGTAGTATTGTTTGTCAGCAGGCGGAGTCGGACCGGGAAAGCGGCGCGAGCTCGCCGGAGGGCGCGCGAGCTCAGCTAGCCGAGCCTCGGTCGCCGTCGCCGCGGGCTCGCACCCCCCACCAGCAGCACTTGAATGGCTCCAGTGAGTTCGTACTACACGTTTTATATTTCTTATTATTAATAATAATAATGTAATAATATCTTGGGACATCCACACACGGCTAATCCCAAAATGAGCGCTAACAGCTTGGTTACGCTAACCAGACGGCTTATAAACTACGTATATAAATACACATATACTTCAATAGATCTTTTGACACCAACAGAATAAATACTTGTTCTCTTAACGTTAATTTTTGTAACCCACAACTCCTGGCGTAACAGTTGGGTTCAGTAACCACCACACCAACGGTCCAGTCATGACTATATCACCATTATCGCCGAGGGTCATTGCTCAAATAATATATAAGGATATATTAGTAGAGACAATGTTATTTTATCTGCTATCCCTTACATTTCATAAAATTATCTTCAGTGTATTTGGTCAGCGAAAGATGTCTGTTAGAGGAACGACACTCATTAGAAGTGATCACCGGTGTTTGCATTGATTTAACATCAGTAGGCCTGCTTTTCAGAGGTTTTTCGTCGGTGTAAAGCTCTATAACATACGTGACTGAAATTAATTTAGAGTGTCCTTCTAACTTACCTAGGTGAGGTTAATCACAAATGCATTGATATTTTTAAGTAATACATTCAAATGTTTAAAGATTAAGTAGATCTACCTACGACATCAGAACAAAGGGATATTGCTTGAATTACAAATTGAAACATCAGTGGTTGGGAGGTAGTGTAAGTAAAGTTGAACTTGAATTTTTATTTTGTATTTGGTTTCAAAACTCACCTTGCGATAATAAATGTAGGTCAGATCCATAGAAAACTTTAATGTCGTGATTCAGAATGCGATCAGCGCCATCTATTATGTATCAATGACTACTCACTGACGTACAAAAGACTTGACGATACCCTAATACTCAATAATGATTGTAGAATTTAAATAGGGGGAAGACATCCTTCGATTCGATCTCTATTTGATTTGGTGACATTTAGTCTTCTTGTGTTAAGGGCTACAATGAACTATCACCATTTTTCACCAACTGGAATATGATACTCGTATATTATAATAAATGTCTTTCAATCGTTCGTCGATAGAATGCGTCTTCATCTTCCCATTTTCAAAATCAGCTTGGATTTGAACGTTGCTAATGCACTGTGTTGTTCCCGCAGTGGCGTCGATGTTCCAAAACCTGCAGAACCTCGCCAGCATGCAACAGAACATGGCGCCGATGACGCAGCAGCAGATGTCGCAGCAGATGTCCCAGCTGGCGGCCAACCTGCAGGGCCTCACGTCCATGCCCTCGAACCCTGTCATCAATTCTCCTCTCAACTTGAGCGTTAGCGCTCCAGGTAACTCATTTTTTCCTATTTATTCGTAGTTTTTTCGTATCACTAATGTAATAAAAGTGACATACTTATATGACATTTACAGAGAACGCTATCAAACATTAAGTCCGAACTTTATAATCCAACTAAAGATAAACAATAAAGAAAATAAATAAATAACAATAAGTAATTGAATATGTATTTTATCGCATTGTGTTCTTAATGAATATTATCGCCGAATTCTAAAAATGTGTAATAAATAAAAAACATTTCATGATTATAGTATTAATAAATAATTAAAGAAAACAGTTACACAATTAAAAATAGAATAGACTTTGTACCAGAGCGGTAAATCAGATCCGAAAGCGGGTTTAAAATTGCAAAGTATTAAGACAATGGACATAACTATACTAATATTTAAGAAAGTCAAAAAGTAATTATTAATTTTGCAACTTTGATGACTAAAGATGTAATGTTGAAGAGAAATAAGCACGAATATATATATTCAATTCAATATAGACTGCCTCGTTGGTCGAATGGTTGCAAGTGCGACTGCTTATCAAGAGGTCCCGGGACCAATCCCAAGTAGGGTACTATTGAATTTTACAATTTAAAATATCTAGTAGTGGTTCGGAGGTTTGTGCCCGGTGTATTGGAATAGGCTGTTCCCCTATTTCTCTAGCGGGCCGTCAACATAACTGTTTAAATGTCGGAGTGTACTACACTTCTCTCTCTGCCTCTTCGGGGATTACAGGCGTGAAGTTACCTTTATCTTTGTTGTAATGAATATTACATTGCAAGATATAAAAATGCGATTAAATATACAGAGCCATGATATTTTCATGCTATGGTGAATTCATTTGGCATGGTAAATGAATGAAGCTTCGAACTCTATTGCATATGATGTGAAAACATTTAAGTCATAATTTCTCGGTAATCTTTCAATTTTCAATTGATTTCGTATTACAACGTTATCGAATTTGTTGCACATATTGAAAAACGGTCTGGGTTCTGTTAAAAGTATATGCGTATAAAATTGTACATGTACCAGCGCATGTGTGTGTGGCGCATAATAAATGTTTCTTATTACATACACACATACATATTGTCTCGCCTGTTTCCCATCGGGATAGATAGATATTAAGGATTTCCACTTGCTACATTCTAGACAGACTTTCGTCTTCCCTACATTAACTAAAGTCGTCATGCAAACTAGGCTACTGAAGGTATTTTTAGCACAGCAACTTTTATCAGCTTTTGTTCAGCAGTCGTACAAAGCAAGTAATAATGATAAATATACATTACTTTGAATATAAGACTGCCTCGTTGGTCGTGTTGGTTGCAAGGGCGACTGCCGATCGAGAGGTCTTGGGTTCAATTCCCGGGCCGGGCACTACTGATTTTTTCTAATTTAGGTTTCCTCGTAGTGTGTCTGAGTCTGGATATGTGCCCGGTGTATGGCAATAGGCTCACCATCTATACCATAGTGCGACTTAAATGTAACTGATAAAACGTGG
>DWDU01004130.1:0-11017 GCA_018245575.1 Jemadia suekentonmiller | reverse complement strand
ATTGATAGTTGAACATAATAAAACATGTTCAACTATCAATAGCATCCACTGACGACATGAATATGATTAAATTAAAATGTATCTATTTCGATGCCATATCAGCGTTAATAGCGCGGTGATCGAAATGTGACGGAAATTAAAAAAGTCACTTATAACATCACTATGATTTTTGGCGAACTACTTTTTTCACATACGTAGTTGCGATTCAAATACAATTTACATAAGGCTAACGATTCAATTATAATAATAATTGTTGGAATATTAGGAAAAATTATAACTCTTAACAGCGCCATTATGGCAATTTTTCATTTCTTCGTCCGCACAATGAAGTATTGTCTCCTATCAATGCGTTAGAAAAATGGCCCGTGCTCACGTCGATTAGTCGTCGTCGATCGTCGTGATCACGTCGATTTTCTTGAATGCAAGTATTTGTCTGGCTGTACGAGTTACGTATTCAACGTTGTTTTAATGATGTTCCTTGATAGCATGTGTATCATTATTAATGCATAGTGTATTTATCACTTAAAGTAATAAAGTGGACTGGTGACGAATTAAATCGATTCAGAAACGTTTAATATTCTAGTGGCATATCATGGTATCAAAATTGACTTTGCTAAGTGACATCTTGTTATAAATTAACGATTAACCACATTAGATAGTCACTTGATAACATATTTGTCTTAATTTGAACTCAATTAGTTTTATTTTTGTACCAATATATGTAAAGTTATGTGATTTCAATGTGATAGGACATTTGATCATTAGTGATTGGCCACTCCTTATTCGTCGCTTAGAGATAGAACTAAGTTAAATGAGGTCCGTGGTCGCTGACCCTACTGTAATGAAGCTGTGAATGGTACACCGACATCTATAAGTTATAAACAATTTAAACCGGGCTACTGAATTGATCTGGTGTGTAGACAATTACAGTTTTGAGCGATGCGGGTCGTTTGCCGGCCGTGAGCCGTTTATAAACAATAATAACATCATATCTAAGTGGCGACTGCGTAGAGAAAGCTGTTGGACAAACGTCATGTTTGACGTCTGATCTTTTGTCGTGAATATGAGCGCGGCCCCAAGGACACGTGAACTGGTTTTGAATATTATTATTATTAGGTAGCGGTATCTCAATCCACCCTGAGTGCATTGTGCGTTAAAAACGCATTGAACGGTAGTCGCGCTAGCCGTATATCGACACTAGTGAACTTCTGGATTAACATCGCTTGGATATAGGGTGAACTTAATTATTTTCATATCATCACGCCTGTAGCTCTCCAAGGAGCTAGGCAGAGGGAGGGCTGTAGCATTCTCCCATGATTTACGAGTTAAGTTGTATGTTTCACCATGTAATAGAGGGAGAGCCTATGATATAGGTACATCTGGGAATTTCAAGTTTGAAAATCGCAATAATACTTTACCCAACCAGGGGATAGAATTACGGGTCTCTCGCTCACGCTACTCGCACTGGCAACCTCTAAATCTACGATGTAGACAAAATATTTTCAAAATTCATAATAAATACGTTTACATAACATTTTGTTTAAGTTCTTTTCGAACGTATTTAGTGGTGTACACGATTAATTGTGCAATATTACAACTTAAATTCATTTCTGGTACCGTTATAATTATTAACAAATTGTGGACTTTTACTGCTTCGTCTTATATTAACATGAAAACACAACATTGTGGGTATTATAAATGTGTTATTTTAATAAAATTTAATGGCGTAGAGGTTTTGCAGTAAGTAACGTTGCTTCTCAGAATCGCATTAATGACAATAGGGCGCGAACATAATGTTGATCTTTAAAGAAGCGTAAATAAATTCACAGAACAATCATTGTTTACGCTACGTACGACTCGTGATTTAAAAAAAATAGCTTCGTCTTGGAGGTGTTCAATAGAATTGTTCATTGTCCGAGTCGTCCTGGCACGTCCTGGCACGTCCTTATACGTTGTTTATTGTTACTTTAAAACCGGAACGTAGCCATACAAGCGCGCCACTGAAACGTTTCGTTGCTCAATACATTAAAGTAATGTGTGATAGACTGCTGGAATGAAATCATTAAATATACTCCTCAACGCGATGATGAAGAGTCGAGTTTTGGCATACATGCGTAGGCCTACTTAGTTTATTCGAAGTTCAATTGGTCGTCCGTTCTGAGTATCACGTCAAAATTGTATTATTATCACTAGAATTCTTCTTAAACATCTCGCACACCGCTGTAAATAGTTATATTGTAATGTGTCTTAAATTATTTAAGGTAAAAACGTCGTTACAAAAAACAAACTTGTTAAAGACTCATCCCCGAATAGATTTTAGTAAAAAGCAAAACATTCAACTGAACATTATTCCTTCATTTATTGCAGAATTTATGAATGGATTCAGGATATTTAAAAGCGTTCGGAGTATATACAAAGTCGATGGATTTTATTTTAATATCTATGTATTAATATAATCACATTTTAAACATAATTAAAATTGTATGCTACCTGTATGAGCAAGCAAAGTGCAAGGGTACATTCTTTATGCACGTGTTTTAATATAACCTAACACACCCATATATTTTTTTATGTAGGAATCTGTTTTGTAACTATTTTAAAGTTTAACTACTGTCTAGTAAATTAAAATTTTAAAGTAAATTATTGTCTACATTTTATTGTCTATACTTGACTGCCTCGTTCGTCGTGTTCGTTGCAAGTGCGACTGTCGATTGGGAGGTTTTAGGTTCAATTCCCGGGTCGGGCATTGCAAATTTTTTTTTATTTACATTTTCTAGTAGTTGCCCGGATTATGGATATGTGCCCGGTATATGGCAATAGGCTCACCACCTATTCCATAGTTTGATGTAAACGTAAGTGGTGAAATGTGGGAGTGTTCTCCATTATTCTGCCTACCTCTTCGGGGATTACAGGCGTAACGTTAAGTTATTTAATAATTATTTCCATTTTTATAAAAATTGTTGTACATTCGTACTTGGATGTAACTATTACTTTATTCGTTATGTCTCAGTAAATTACAACAGAAAATCTAAAGCGCGTTGAATTTGAGATAGTTTGTGTTTCAGGCGGTATTTCTGCTACAGCAATTTGATCTATAAAACAGTGTGACATCACGCCTGTATTACCTGTAATTGTTCTAATAGAAATGTTATTTTTAGTAAAGTCTATACATATCATTAATACATAAAAAAAACCTATACATACAATATACATATATATCCTAAATTAGAAGTACATTAATCATCCATCTGTCTATCCACCAGCCTTCGGAACTCTACAACTGGACGTGAAATATGTCCCCTAATCGGCGTGAGTCTTTTTGGGCCTGGGTCTTACATATCTAGTTCTATTTCGTTGTTTTATTTGTGTCATCAGACCATTCGGTAGGAGTGGGTGACAACTTACGTTCTTTTTCATAGTCAGGGTATTTTAGTCCACTGCTGGACGTAGGCCTCTCCTGAGGGATCATCCACATGACTCACCCACGCTGGGCATGCGGATTAGTGATCGCAGAGGACAGCTTCTCACACTGTCTACACACCTGCCCACAGGCGGCCAGGACATAGCCCGGCCTATGCAGGCCGCGCCATATCGCGATGTGCCAGTGCCGTGTTCAGTCACCTCTTACGACACCCTTTACCCCGGCGCGGGGTCGGGGAATGTACGCTTGTTCCGCCCCGAAACGTTCCTTTTACCCTACATTATTGTCATTGACAAATTTTTCGGGTCTCCTACCGAAGAAACGCCACAAACACTATTCCATTTAAAATACACTGCTGTTTTCAATATTTTTAATATCTGTACTCAGAATTATTCTTTAGTAGATGAAGTTAGCAACAGAGGTGATTAAAAAACTGAGTCGTATTTGTGTTTTATGTTAACCGTTACTCCACTTAAACTTACACGCAAATATGTAGTGTTAAATTAGTAAAAAACTTGGTTAAACATAAAAAAGGGTGATCGAATGAATAGCAACGCTTATAATACAAAATCGAAATCAGCCTTTGTAATTTTTTCTAACTCGAAAAACAAGTTCAGGTAGGTACTTCGCCGACCCGAATACGCATGTCATATTATGCGTTACCAGGCATGGTCGACGTCATGAAAGTACCCACGTTATAAAGTGATGAGCGATGTTTGAGTTAAACCCAAATAGAAAAGATTTCTACTTGTTGGTTTTTGGTCGTGTTTAGAAACTCACCAGATGCGCGGTTTTGTTGATACATTCCGGTCCCGTGGCGGTACAAGCCGTTGTGGGTCTTGGCCCTTTTCCACAGTTCATCCTTCGTTGATACAACGCTAAATAAGTTGTTTATAACTATAGCCCACCTGCGGATGGTGTTTTGATATAATAGTGCATACGTGTAACTAATTGTAAGAGACGACTGTTGTAGCTGTTATTGAATAAGCTATAAATAAAAATTAATTTATACGCTAATACGCGTCGTTTTTCTTTTCTGTGTACGTATATACTTATGTTGTTGACATTTAAATCTTTTCGATCGTAACTCAGTGGCAAAAGGGTCTATGTAACTTTTCTTAGAGCAATGAAAACTATCAGACTGCAATACCATTACAGTAAATAACGGTACGTGGCCGCTCGTTATCGATGACGTCACACACGCATCGAACGTACAAGTGCGCGACCTTGCGTGGTGCAAGCTTAGAGAGTTGGGATGTTGTTTGCAGCGAAGTGCTGTTCGCGGGGCTGGGGCGTGTTGCTCGCGCCCTTGTAATTGATTACAAAGTGCACGTGGCTGACATACGACCGTTCGAAACCATGAGCATTGTATTGGTTTAACTGTTTCTCGTTGAAACATGTGTTAGATCGAAAATTTTATTGTGCTATAACAAATGGTAAGTAGTGATAATCTTTATTATTGCTTTAAAAATTTGATTATTTCAATGAAATTATAACATTTCTATTGACAGAAAGATTTAGTGGAAATATTATTTTTTAGCGCGAACTTCATCGATAGAGATTACGGTAACTAATTAAAATATGTCCGTACATTAGAATTACCTCATAAATTGCATTAGGAATTTAGCTAAGCATATCGTACAATTTATTGTAATTGTACATGGAATCTTCTTTACCATAACAAACAATATGCTTGGTGTCATGTATCTCCAGCTCCACAATAATTTAACTCATACTATAATATTTTAATATAAGTATGTAATTATTTTAAAAGACGCATAAGCACACCTCTGGATTTTCTTTCGCCGCTTTTTCTCCATAGTGAGGCATTTTCCGAAGCTGTGGTAGTTTCATTTTGTCGTTCAAAAAGTTTTCTATTGAACCAATTTTGAATAAATGACATTTGAATTTGAATTTGACTCTACAAAATCACAGTAATTCAAGCGTCAATTTTGTTACGCTCAAATGATGCAGTAAAATCAATTTGATTGCTTACATATATAATATTTTATGTAAAATAACGTATTTGTGTTTATGAATGAGCAATGTAATAATTCAACTGATTGCAAAACCAGAACATCGAGGGTACGGCGCGGCGACTCGCTCTAATAATACAAGCGTCAGTTAGCTATGGTCTTTTCATGGTTCGGACACATTTTTTCTACGTACATACTTTTGTTAAGTAAACAAATGAAGCGCCCATTCCGAACATCTGTCCTTACTATCAATTGTAAATTTTGCCCTCTTTGTATGTACAACTTATTTATTTTTTATTGCATATAGTATTCACTTCTAGAAGCACATTACACAAAAATACCATTTATGTAGAGAGATATCCATGATTATTTGCCCTACAGTGTATTGTCTAGTTTAGTGAAACAATAAAATAAATAAAATAAAATTTAAATATGCGTAATCTAAAATGTAAATTCTATTTAAATTGTTATTCGTTTGTTATACAGTATATTTACCGTGTTTAATTAACACTCAGTAATATAATGTCATTTGTACTTATGTATTGCTTAGCGATTCTTACGATTTTTTCGCACGATGTCTGAATTTTAAAAAAAATCGTCATATGATTTTGTAATATTCATATGCTTTTGTTATGGTACCTACATTATATTTTCTGATAAGTTCCGTTATCTTTTAATAAAGTTATTTACAATATGATATTGGATTTACTTTACCGTGTGTTATGGTTCAGATTATGTTCCATTTTTTTTTTGCGTATGAACTTTAGCAAATAAAATTTCGACTGAAATTTATAATAGAATATTCTTTTTAATTTTTTTTAATATTCATAGTTCCATGTTACATAATACAAAAGACGTTAAATATGCGCGCTGGAATGTACCTACCATGCAAATGGATATACATATGTTCCTAGTTATCGAGGGGTTCAGGCAAGGAAAACACAATTTAGTGGCGTCAATCGATAAATAGCATTGCATGTTCGAAGGTATGTTAATCGCGGCTATCCTTTGCGTTAGTGAAGAATAATAATTTGTTAAATACGGTAAATTGGACGGTTAACACTTCCGAGAGCGCATTTAGCCGACCCTGAATAGTATAGTCAAATCTTATCATAGCACTTCAATAGACATGAGATAAAGCGATTAGCTAAATACGAGTACAACTATGCTTCACTTAAAAAAAATTCCTGTATTTCTTCTGTTTCTTCTGTTATTAATTAACGGTCGAGGATTAATGACTTGTTTCGGCAAAATACCTAGTGAAAGTTTTTACTAACTTGTGTTTTACAGTGGACCTATTAAGGCTGAAGAATTGATGGATGTTTGAGTGGCTACTAGTTAAATTGCCTTAGCAATTAATAAACGCAAGGGCTACTAGGATAAATAATGAATTGAAAAAAGGATGTACACCATCCAGCTACGAACAGCATGTTATGGCCGTTTAATTAGCACGGTTGAATGTTCCAGCGGCAGTGAACCTGAGCTCGATAATTCATACAGATGAACATACATAATTGGGTGCTTTAGAGAAAGAGAGCTGAACTCCACAAAATGTGTAATAGGGTGAGAAGTAGGTAATATAATGTTTGTAGAGTTTAATGAAGTTTATACATTTATTGAATAAAAAATTTAACTATTCGACAGTGCGTTTCGTATATATAAAACTTTGTCACTGTGGAAACAAAAAGATATTTTTTTATAAATATCGCTATTAAAATCTAAAGACAGGCCTTGATTTAACTACAAATAAACTATGCTAATCTAATAGTGACTTAGTATGGAAATGATATACTGTTTTAATATTTAACAAATTCACGCCTTGTTCTCCGATCAATAATTGAATCATATCTCTGCAGGGTTGACTGGTATAGTATAGTGTCCATGGTGCTCGGGTCGTGCCTTTCACATCAAATTAGTTTTATGATATACATTATCTATTATAAAGGTGCTGTAAACACACAGACAGCTTAATTAATATGTGGTCCCGATTTCTCAAATATTTATTTTAATACTAAAAAAAATACCTAGGGCTTTCACATCTTTGAGTAAAAATAATATATTTGTTATGGAAAGTGAAATGACTAAAGAAAAGTAGTTTGCTAGATAGATACACGTATAGACATTCATAAATTCTTTTTTGCTATTGCAATATTAGTTCGGATTATTGCCAATTAATGTGTCAACTGCATGGACTTACGTGTTCACCTTACTGCTAATAACATAATCATGAAATATCAATGTGGGTCACAATAACCTCTCGGATCTTTATTTAAATGAACCGTTTATGTATGTTACATCCATACATACATATGTTACATTTAGGACGTCCCACGTCAATTGAAGTATAGTAAACGAGTTATCTAAGGTTGTCTTGAAACTTTATTCCTCGCAGTGGATATTGTTGTTGCATTATAAATTTGAATATTTAGGTCAAATTTTATAACAATATCCATACCGAGTAGGTGGAGAAGATGCTCATTGACGTCATTTCATTCACCTTTTAACACTGTTTCCGGTCGTATTTCATGCACATGATCGTTATGTAGATTTAGGAGATACATATATATGTGGTTGATAGTTATCAGCCAGTGTCGTTTTCGTTTTGCAATGCATTACCGTCACTAGCAGGAAATACCTACATTGTACGTCCTCGATGAATAATGATGATAAAATCTGCCGGTTAAATATATCGTGAGCTACTACTACCAAAAGGCACAAATTATATATTCAAAAAGGCACATATTATAACTAATCCGATACAGCGAAATATCCTAACGAAGAATCGAGATAAGAAACGTGCTTTATCGCTAAATCAGGACGTCCATGCTAGCAGGGGACGGGTGGAGACCGCGCGGGGTGCTCTCTCGGCCGCCGCGACCCTGACCTTGCGTACATGTACCGTTTTACACTTTTCTGTCGCCTGTTGCATCGCGTGTTGCAATTAAATTATATATAAACCAACCAAAGTAAGTGCCATTGTGTGTCACATACACGCACCCATGTTTTTGTAATACTCATATTTATGGTATATGAAAATGTCAAATTTGTTTGGCGTGTTTGTAAATGCCCTAGTAGCATATTCCTTTGACCCTCGCGGCTAAATGGACATTGTTACATGGTTCGATTTTAAAACGAATTATTACGTTGCCATATACTAGAAGTAGGCGGTATCGATATGAAGCGGCAATAGGGATTCTAGCTTTGTTAACTTGCGATTAGGTGTGTTATGAGTTATACATTTTTGGTATGTCGATATTCAAAGGGTGCAAAAGTGGCAATCATCTAGTTAGGCGATACTTTACACTAGATTTTATGGACTGATGTAAAAGCTTTTGTGCTAAGTGCAATAAAAATCTTTGCGAATAATATATTTGAAAAACATGAGTTTATATATAAAAAATGTTTTGCGAAGTCTCTTACATTTATTTTTCTTGCAATTTAAATAAGTAAAATTGGCTCAGTAATTCTAGTGTTAATCCGTTCGAAATACCAACTTTAAATGTGTTATTTACGCAACTATGTATTTCCGTTTCCAGACATTCGGAATATGCCAATTTTTGGTGACACAAAGTTGGCTTAGATTAGCTCATTTACGATTCCTTGAGATTTACTTTTACTATTGTGTGACTTAGTATCTGTGTTTAAACCCTTTTGAAAGTTTTTATCAAATCAGTTATCCGACTAACAGTTCTTCACTTCAATGTGTCTTATTATAAATGAGGTTTCTTGGAATAAAGATTATCACGAGTTAGTCATTTAATGAGCAGTTGCTAATGCTTTTTATGGGAAATTTACATTTTAGGTACAAATTCAATTGGTTTTATTTCTATGATTAATTGTTGAGCGAACGTACTGATTAATATTTCAAAGCTTTATTTTCTTTTTATAGCTGCTGTACCTTAAGGTACTTTGACAGCAGCCACCTGTTATATTACTGTGATTAATTATACTTTCTCTTCTTGTTAATTGTGTCTTCGTGTCTGAGGGTTGTGATTCCCAAAAGGAGCATTGTGGGTGGGGGCCCTCCAGGCATTTCTGCAATGGGCTGCATGAACTGCTTTGTGGGTCTGGCAGACGATGTTCTACAGTATAGGATCTAACCATCCTATGGGTTGGTTCAACCAATTATCCTGCCCCAACTTTATTATTTCAATTTTTTTTTAAAGTATACAAATTTATTTCAAAGTATACAATTTGGAAACTTTCTCTCGTAATTTTAATATTTAATGCCTAGGAAGACAATCTGAAATAATTATAAGTCTGTTAAGCGTTGATAGGATTATCCGTTCCGGTATGCAGCGTTTTCAATACGCTGTCGATATAATATGATACTAATGTTCTCGCATTTTCTTCTACAGCGCCGTAAGCATATTTTTATAAAATAAGGAATAAAACGAACAGCAAGAATTGTAAGATATAACTGTATTTACCCAGGTGACTTCATGTGTTATTTCGGACCTACCCGTTATCTAAAGAATTTGAAATTTCTCATAGTCACTCAATATTTTAAAATTATTTTTCTCATGTTTCACACTGTCACCGGAAAAAAAACAGTTTCCTGAACATTTCTTGCGTTCTGTTATTGTATTGGGTTGGTTAGGTAAGCCAAGAAATATGTGGTTAAGTTTAATTTGTGTGAAGGTATATACGAAACTACTATAACCCACTATGAATATTAGGCAAGAAAATGTGTAGTTTTATAAAAGTATATCAGGCAGGTATTTAACTGAAATTTGTTTCTTAAATTCCACAATTATATTTAACATGGTGCTTTCCACGGTACATGGTCAGTAGTAGCAGTATTGACGAGTAACGGCATAAATACATATGTACGTAACAATTATTACCGTATATAAAAAGTCGATACAGTTCTTTAAAAACATCATCGTAGTCTATACAATCTCCTTCAAATTAATGATATCTAACTGCGCAGTCCGTATACTGACCGCGGTCGCTTAATACCCTTAATCATGTGCAAGCAAGTTTTCTGAATCTAGTTTAAGGCAGTCCACCTGCTACACATGTCATGCGCTAAGTGCATGACTGTATTTAAATACCGACTTTTTGCACTGACTTTTGTAAACACCTCTTTATTTATTACACATATAATATACATTCATACAAACATTTGTATAGGTATCTAAGCGAATCCTCAAATGATGAGCCTGTAATAATGATAAATTGATAATTAACTGGTGAAACGTGGGAGTGTTCTACACTCCTCTGCTTACCTCTTCGGGGATTACAGGCGTGATGTTACGTTTTGTAATAATGATAAATAAACGAGTTTTTAAAATTTACTTTTATTATTTTATATTGTGTTCGTACAAAGTCCGTTGCACAAAGAGGAATTACGATGTAGGAAGTACTAACAGAACAGATGTAGGAGGTACGAACAGAACATAACAAATAATGCAAATGAAAATGTTAGAGCTTTATAGAGTAGTTTTATGTTCAAAGGAAACTTTCTGTAACGTTTCTATACGTTTATGAAGTTACGTATACAAAGTAACATCACGCCTATTATCTCCGAAGAGGCAGGCAGAGGAGTGTAGTACACTCCCACGTTTCACCAGTTATGTTTACGTCCCACTATGGAATAGGTGGTGAGCCTATTGCC
>DWDU01004129.1:0-11017 GCA_018245575.1 Jemadia suekentonmiller | reverse complement strand
ATGGGATTAATAAAAGAAATCGGTCGAAATGGGTTTACCCAACTTATTGTCTGTTATTCAACCAGTCCTGTACTCCGGCGATGCCCTAGTGCCCATAGCTTCTTCATCTACACAAAATTATTTTGAGTTAGAAGATAAAAGCTCTTCTTCAAGTGATGATACATCTCTAAATTATATCTCAAAAACTAAGGCTGACACAAACAACCGGACTTCAGATCTGAAATCCGGACCTCGAGTAAGTATAATACTACTCACAATACCTACATCATGCAACAAAAATGCTGTTCCCTTGTGTAATAATTGTTAGAAACATTAAGGTTCCTCGGCGCTTGGGCTGGCGACGCGGCTACTTTAAGTTAGCTCGCTAGTGTTAAACGTATGGTGTCTAGCGTAGTTGTGGGCGTGTCCGCAGGCGCGGAGATGTCGCTCGGGCGCGGTGCCGATGGCGCGGGCTGAGCGCGCTCGGCTAGGCGTCCATGCGCGCCTGCCTCCTGCTGTGTGCGGCGCTCGCGCTAGCGGCGAGCAGGCCGCGCGCCGCCGCCGCGCACCGAGCGCACGAGCCCGCCCCCCCGGAGCCCGCGCGCCTCGACCACATCAAGACACAAATACTCGCCAAGGTGTTTATCTGTCTATCCATCAGCGTCTATAAGTCCATACCTCATACTGAACATACCTCTCCTTATATTTTACAAAGAAAAAACGAACAAGAATGTAATAAAAAATGCATCTAAACCAATTAATATCGTTGAAAACTTTAAAGACCGTGATCCAATTGTCGCATTAAAAATACCTTTAAAGTATAAGCAGATTGCGGCCTTTTAGTGTCTAACTACCACCACGTCTACGGACAAAAGTTATCCAATGTTACTTTCAAGCGACGCCTCAATTTAATCATAAATGAAAACGCTGACCGTACCTACTGTTTTATTTCTTTTATAACGAAATATCGTGGTCTTCCAGCTGGGCCTGACATCGCGGCCGACGCCGCTGGGCGCGCCGCCACGCGACGTGGTCCGGCAGATATTGGCGCGCGCTGCCGACCCGCGGCCCGAACGCCGCCCAGAACCAGAACACAGCATGAGAGAGATTATCGCGATAGCACATAGAGGTGACACTCCTACCGAACACTCGCTCCCTCAAGTTACAAATCATAGCAGAGCACTGAACAGTTCAAAGACGTTTTTTGTTATTTGGGATTATTGGAAATGTTTTTTTACACTAGGCGCTTTGTTTAGGTACATAGTAATCGATTTGAGTCAGAACTCAAGATCTACCTATATAATGAATTGGATCTATAAAGAAAATAATGTCATACCGTCTTCTTCTAAATCGTTTCTTTCTTTTAATATCTTTGACAAAACATCTTTGTTGTTTTTATTACTAGTGGACTATTTCTAGTAATATTATTATTAAATCTATTCTTATTTAGATATTATGTTTGTCTTCAACACGACATAGTGAGAAATAAATATTAGGGGCTAATTAAAGTATCAGTTTATTCCAGATACATTCACGCAATTATCACCCAACAACTGAATGTAATGTGAGATGTACCTAATATTCTCACTTGAATAATAAACTGAGCTGTCTCCGCAAGTTAAAGTCCCCGAAATTAGCAAACATTACGGAAATTTGGCGTCACGCCAACAAATGGCTTAAGATCAGACAATTTTCATGATATCTGCAGACTTAATCTGCGGCTGGAGTCTTGCTCGTTTAATAAGATTCGAATCTAGTAGACACTTTATAACTTAAAGCTAGTAAAAAGTTAAATCTTATTATCAACCTCAGTTCATGAACTACTTTGCTGTTCACTTCCTCCTACATTTTATGCTTTACTTTGTCTTTTCTTATCTTTTGCACATGTTTTTTTCCTCCATTATTTAAGCTTCCATTTTTTACCACAAGAAAATGTTGAAAAAATAAAACTAAAAACTATGTCATTGTGAAATTAAAAGTTCAAAAAATTCTAAAAAAATTTATACATATTATATTTACATTTAAAACGTATGGAATGATTTGAATCGTATTACGGTTAAACATTCCGTTCATTTATTGTAAATATGTCAATACCATTATTGGTTTCCAAACTCATTAGCTATTTTTTTCAGTTTTTTCACCGTCTAGTGCGTTCTTGTTTCCATAATTCATGATTCGTTCGAATACATATTCAAAGTTTTGTCAATTCATCGTCTGGTGAAATGACCTGGACGATAGGTTTTGTAGGTATTATCAGTAAAAACATATGGAAATTGGACGTCGGGCCAAATTCTTTGCCCTCTTTATGATTTGATGCTTCAATAAATTCGATACTAGGTCACAGATGTTGCCGACACATTTGGTATAACTTTGTAGGCTAATGTTCACTTTTTACGATGGTTAACGTCTTGCTTATGTTAATTCAACATTTACCTATTTTATTTAAATCACTTTTCCATTTATCTTCATACATATTTTTTTGTTAGCCTTCATTTCGTTCAAATTTTTATTATAGTTATTTTGGAAGCTAACATGTACACTTTGTTCTTTATTTTATACGGTATCCCTTGAATTATTGGCTGATAATTCATTGGATATTATTTCCTTAGTTATTTTTTTATTTTCTTAATCATACAAAATTCGATACATCGTACACATCTGTTAATATTCTTTGGCTTTTGAGAATCTCGTGATTGAGATTATTATTGTCTATATAATAAGTAACGTAACGTCAATATATAATAATAATATAAAGTGTATTTATAATTAGTATAGATTTATTTTATTGTTAAGGCGAAACGACTTATGTGGTAATACAGTTCTTTAGTATTCTTAAAAAAATGTTCATATTCAAACTATTTCAGGAACATTGTAACGATTTGCATTAAGTATGATTTCAGGTGCCACAATTCTACATCTAACTGTTTTCGGCCTACTAATACCCAGTATGGACTATGTAAGTATTTAAATGTATTATAATATTATACGTGTTATAATATTAAATAATATATTAAATGTATTATAATATTATAAATTAATATTGCGTTTTACATTTACATCGGCTGCCTTGTTGGTCGTGTTAGTTGCAAGCGCGACTGCCGAACAGGAGGTCCTGAGTTCGATTCCCGGGTCGGGCACTATAGACTTTTTCTAATTTAGATTTTCTAGTAGTGGCTCGGAGTCTGGGTTTGCGCTCGATGCATGGCAATAGGCTCACCATCTATTCCATAGTAGGACGTAAACGTAACTGGTGAAACGTTGGAGTGTACTACACTACTCTGCCTACCTCTTTGGAGATAACAGACGTGATGTTACGTGTTTTATAGCGAATAATTTCCCGTCGGACATGAAATTACGTCTTAAACATAAAGAGACCTTTGTATCCATGTAATACCAAGGTTAACCTTTTCCGAGGACTATAATATTAACATTGGCATACGATTCATTTTTATATCCTCTGCCATGGGCTCCGTAAGTACTGTACACATAAACAAATACTCAAATAGACCCGGAATGAACATTATCAGCATAGAGGTCAGCATTTTGACTCACTCCCTCTCACATTCTCTCAGTATAGGTAAGTAGAGATTACGTAGGAGAAATAGTTGTAAGACAAAACCTCGTAATGTCATAAGTTTTGGAGTTAAAGAAAAGCGAGGTAAGAGGTAAGGAATCGGATTGCTTATTTACGAGTTTCGGCATAATATTTGCCAGCCATCCAACTATCTAGACCCGTCTGAGTCTTTACGAGGGCCTCGTCCCATAAACGTGAGTTTCAAACGACGCGTAGTGTGCACACATCTTAATTCCGTCCGTACATGAACTGATTTGGTCAAGTTGTTAGTTTTGCACTCTTTTTAGATCAAGTGCAAAATAGTATCAAGTTAAGTTATATTTGGTTTGCAAGTTTTCTGTAGTTTAATCCTCTCAACAGTGATTTGCAAATATGTGTCAAATATAAAAGTACCTCTTACAACATGTTAAAGTAGCTCTTAAGACGAGACAATTTGTGCGTCAAACAACTCATAAGTTTGGATTGTTAGTATATGAATTCACCACAGTTCTGTCCGCTTCTGCTTCCGTTATCTGGAAAACTTGTTCCATATTTTTGATGGCTCGAAAATCACAGTCCATGATTACCACACGTGCGATATATCTATTACTAGACAACAAAATGTTTGAAAAAATCTTTCAAAGACTGAGGGATAAAGAATTTGTACTGATAATTAGGAAAAACACACAGTACTAAGCAAACACATTTAAAATGTACTGGCAATTATTATATAATAGGTTTGTACTAAATAATAATATCGACACCATCAACAAATGATAACTGTTAATATCGGTTGTATAAAAACCCTTACTAAAAATTGACATTAACTGCAATTTGGACATTAGTGGCTAAAATAAAGAGTATTAATGATGACAGGAACTTAAGAAACGAAATATTCTCTACAGATCTACGAAATCGACAGACAGTTGTCCAACTAATACGGCATTATCATCTAATGACTTGATGCGTACGCCATCACTCTTGATGTCTCCATCTATTCCGTATCACTGATCTGTAGCAATACGCCATTATCATCAGCCTATTTCAGTTCACTGCTGTACATAGGCTTCTGTTGAGACTTTTTGCTTACAATCCCGACACTATTTCGGGTTAGTATTATGCTAGCGAGACATTGAATAATATTTCAATGCTATTACACACGAGGAAAATAATGTAATATTCGCATAGATCAGACAGTCAATGTCGCGGTATTGGGTTGTAAATAATAATAACCTATCTGGAATGAATTAGTATGTCGCAAATAAATAATACATATCGGGCTCAATAGTTTCTCATACTTTACGACGTATACACGATTTGATGAGTGTGTTACGTCATTCCATGGCTTTCAGATAAGAAATAAATAACTAGGTAAGCGGCGATGTTCCTTGCTAGTGTATACTAATGAATGAGCTATGTGTCGGCAGAATTTTTAGTTAAAAAATATCAAACGTTGATGTTTTTATTACAATAGGAACTTATTCAAACATATGTTTTAACTGGCATTTATAGTGTCATCGCCATAGTGCTATACGGGGTAGTTAGAACTTATGATCGCCTTCCATAGTCTTCTACTTCATCTGTATGTGATAGGCTGTAAACAATTTGTCAATGTTTGATATTCGGAATTATTTTAGTAGTAATTAATATAACCGGCAAGTTGTATTTAAAGTTAGTTTGAGATCAATGCAACAGCAAATACTGTACTATTTTTTATGAAATTTAATTTATAACCCAGCAACTTATCTTGTCTGCGAAACAGAAGCTAATCTTTACTGCCTCGTTGTACCAGTGGTTACAAGCCCGAGTGCTAATCGAAAGGTCCTGGGTTCAATCCTGGAGTCGGGGTACTGTTGGGTTTTTCGAACTTGAAAAAGTAGCGGGTCGGAGTCTAGATTTATGCCAGTATATGACAAAAGGCTCGACACCAATTCCATAGTTGAACCATACAATGTATCAGGCGAAACCTGCCTACTTCTTCGGAGTTAACAGGCGTGATGTTAAAGAACAAGCACACATAATTATATCGTTGTTAAACATAGTAAAATAAGAACAAGTAACTTATGTTACCCCGCTAAATTACCATAAGCAAGTTTAAAATTCTAACACAGTTTCGCAATAAAATATATCTAAGAAAATTGCTTGTGGAAAAGTGTAAAGGAATTCAAAATAGCATCCAGCTTTTGTGCGTGAAATAATGGCGGAACGGGAATGCAAGTCGCTCGTGTGATGCCAGATACACAATTGGAAACTTGAGCCAACAGCCATTAGCTCTATCAGATGAATACTTGCCGTGAGTGAGCTGGCTCATACTGGATACTTTTAATGTTATACAATTGTATGATCCGATACTGTGTTATGCAAAAATTCGTAGATACCTATATATATGTGTATAAGGTTCAAATGTATTATTGTAAATAATAAACACCTTAATGATTAAAGTTACGTAAGTGACCAACTTTAGGTAATTTAGGCAACACCAGTAAACACGAAAGTTTCATGGAAAGCTGCATTCGTGCGATTCTTGAATAGCCTCACTCTGTCTGTACCTATAGCATGATATAACAAAACACAAACTAAAAAAAAACATTATCTGTAGTTACAAAGAAATGTTAACAACTCTTGTATTCTCCCACTGTTGGACCACTGTTGGTCTCCTGCGCGTTGATGGAAAACTAAAGCACGCCTTTCCTCTGCTAGATTACGTCGACTGGAAAGCAAAATTTTACGGAAGATATTATCATTTGAGCTAATTTTATTCAAGTTTGACTTTAAAATATCCAACTCCGTGCACAAATTGGATAGTAAAATATATTTTTATAACAAAAATTTCTAGAAGTTCTCGCTCGTAATATTTATATCCATAATACTAAAGCTGTTTACTGAACAGGCGTAAAGTTTAGGGTTGATACTATGTGAAGTTACATAGTCTATAATGCGACTTACAACTTCCCCTAGCCTTGTATGCTATTTATGAGTCAGAATAGACAGTTTTTTTTAGATAATGAGGACACTTTACTTCTCAACCCTTAATCTGATCTAAATATAAGCACACGTTTGATTGAAAAAGTACTATTGCAGACATAGAAAGCGATTAAGCTTTTTCGTCTTCGGAATTGTTTTATATCCTAGGAGAGGTCAGTTATTTTTGAAGTAAAAAACATAAACATCTTATGATTCAGTATAAATTGATACGTGTCTTACGAAAGCGAAAATGCATTTGTCAATTTAATTTGTACAAATATAGAAAATGTCTTCATAACGGCAAGTTTTATCCTACCCTATTACTCACTTATAAAAGTTCAGATGAAACTGCTAATAAACCCGTGATACCTGCACATTATATATGTCTATAGAAATTTAATACGCCATATTAATTCTTGAATCTAGTATTTAAGGTCTAAAATCTATGTTTACGGCTCCATCTTTCTGGATGTTTTTAACGATAACTTGGTGACAGACAGTAGACAACCGTGACCAAAAAAATCTCAGCGCAAAAACCACAATTTGTTTTTTCTATTTTATTTGCCTATTCTTGCATCAGGCGGTTGTCTATATAATGAATATAATTTTGGTGTCGCGATCTTTATATTGGAACACAGATTTACATCTTGTTCTTTATTACATTTCTTACATTTATTCATTCATTTATTTAAATAAGCATCATTATTTTAATCAATAAAGAAATTAATTTAATCAGTGAAAACAATTTCACAAAAACGTGTTTTCACTGATTGCTATTCTCTAGCAACAGTAGCAATACACAAGTTGTATAGACGCTATTTTATATTGACTCTCATATTGATAGTTGATTATTTACTAATGTTATTATTAATTATATTACGATGGAATATAGCACAGTTTAATGTAGTCTGCAGCTCATCTCACAGCTGTAATACCTATAGTCATTCGGAATGTATGTATTGAATTTTACTTATTGTCATCCATGAGCAGCGACATAAAATTTGTGGCCAATTTGCAGTTGATACTCTCTACTTTCCTTTAGCATCTTGACTCAGCATGATCAGACTCACAATGGCGAGTACCTACGTCACGAAGGTTATCAAATAACCCGACTCCCTGTATACCAGGATAAATATAAAAAAGTCTTATTTCGTACATTCCAATTCGTAACTTGTAGATAATGCACGAAAAATCAAATTGTATATTTGTAGCGTGACGTACGTTGATTGTGTGTGCGACAGAAATCAGTGTTGCGACATTCCTGACCCCACAAATCTATCTTACGAACGCCCTATAAAGTTAACTTTACGGTTATCCCCGAACATATTCAATGCGTTCACCGTACCGTCGCGAAACTTTTATATCGTCCCCCTACCCCGTTTTATAGCTGAGAAATAGGATATTGAAATGTTTGACACATTTTACGATGCAATCCGATTAGTAAGTCGCGCGGTCCGTCGCCGATCGTAGGAACGATTGGTTTTTTATCACATCCTCAAATGTATTTGATATCGTGAAAGCTGTATGGTGATTGTAATGAAGCTCATGGAAATCTGTTACGTGTGAGGTGAAACTTTTACCTCGCGATAAACTTGCTGGTAAAACGTCGTAGTCGCTACGAATTTTCCCGAAACAGTGGACCGTGGATTAATGAACGTTTCTAAAAAAATTGTACATAAACATTAAATTATTGTTTATTTGTTTAATAATACTAATATTCACTTTTCCTATATACGTGTAAGTACAAAAACTAAATCAAACACAAAAAATTACGTTAAGAATGACGTAAATGTATAGAAGTCTTTGTAAAATTAAAAAGTTAAATAAACCTAATACCATTGTGCTCATCTCACGGATATTGATGCGTTTGGTTGGAATACGACCCCACAACCTGCAACACAGCAGTTAAGATTGAAGCGGTTTTCGGGTCAACACTCAGCAAAGCGTTCGCAACCAACTTTACATAGGGAAGTCTTGTTTGGTCAGGTCAGGTCAAATATATGTATTGTGTCAACTGGGATATGAGTGGAGGGGTGAGCTTGCGACATACAACGTCAGCGAGCTGTGACGATACAGCGTGCATTAAAATGGCGTGATGCATAAAGCTCCGCGCTTGACTACAGTCACCCAAAAACGATATAAGCCGAGGCGGAAGGACGTAAAACTTTCAAAATTTAGATTTACTCCCAAATATTTTTTCGCTTGACAAACTATGCTGGCTCTATCTGGGAATTTATAGCTGAAGGGGTGGAGGGGATAAATCTGTGGGTAATAACACTCCTGGGCGAGAGGCTAGTACTAGAGGCGCCTGTGTGTGCCAACAGCAAAACAACCTAAGCGCTCGCTAGGATGCGATCGCATTGCGAGCGGAGCGCGATCACAAATCGCTTCTAGATTAATTGAGCAGCGAGATTTCGCGCCTAAGTCACAGTTATATCGTGAAATCGCAATAAAAAATCACATAAAATAACAATATACATGTGAAAACTTGTAAAAAACCTATATTTGAAAGAACATATCAGAGGACAAGTTTTTAGTAAGTTAGGTAATAAATTTTAAAACAAACAGCGGATTGTTTCCGCGCTCGCTACCGATTCCGCTCCGCGTGTACTTCCGACCGACCCTTATAATTACCCAACCCGCTCTAGCAAAGTCGGCCGTATATCAAAATTATGCCTTTTGAGCGGCAATAAAATTTCAAAGTAAAATTCCGCCAGCAACGATTTTAAAACGAAACACACTGGCTTGTATGTTGCAATTGCTTTTATTAATGTGGATAACTGCCTCGTTCAAATATTGTTGTTAAATTATGACGCGAATTTCAAACGGCCTCAGCGTTTTTATTCGCCTATATTTTGTTGTATCCTCAATCGAATGCAGTTAAAACTGTATGTATCAACACGAAATGGCAATGGGATTCAGTGATCAAATAGGGACGTGATAAATTTAATGGAACCCTAAATTCTGTACAACACTAATCCAAAATTTATATTCTCGTTCAAATGTTAAAAAAATGTTCTGTAGGGTTATTTAAGTCTGCCAATATGCATTTTACCAACGTGGCGAACTGTGGGCGTAACTCTTTTATATTTAAGGAGAACCTTTTCAAGCAGAGGAACGATAAAGAGGTCGAAATAAAAATCTGAAAATTAATGAAAAATTTTGTAAATAAAATCATAAAAAAATCATTCATTTTTTGCATATTATAGTTATTTCAATACAATACAATTTCTAGTTGTGGCTCGGAATCTGCATTTATATGCGGTGTATGGCAGTAAACTCAGACCTATTTCATAATGAAACGTAAACATAACTGGTAAAACGTAGAATTGTACTATACTCCTCTGTCTACCTTTTGGGAGATTACAGGCGCGATGTTACGTTATATAAGATATGTTGCATACAGGCATAATAAAATTTAATGATTCAATAACAATTTTCAAAACCCAACAATGTCACAATTTTGAATTTTCTGACTCGATATTAGAACAGATAATTGAATCCAAGAAAGAACAAAGACAGGAGACACGAAATTCTACTGCCTCGAAATGTTACCATTTTATGCGTGGAAATAAATTAACACATAATTTAACACACAATTTTAATACTAATTATCACAGCATTGAAAGAGACCGAGGGCAGAAGAAGCGTCGGTCTTATGTTAATTATTTTAAAATAATGTAGGAACACAACAGAAACAATATAATATTCAATATCACAATTTTAACACGATGACCAATACGGCATATAATAAAATAAAAGTACAATTGTATGTGTTGTATGTACTGGGAAACGTAAACAGAAATATAAGTAAATATAAATAATGACATTAACCAACAACGCGTTCAATACGACTCAAAGTTCATTGTGTTACTTACTCTACGGACTCATATCCGAACGGTGGAACCAGTGATATCATTGTGCACGCGCATAAAACTAGATGATATTGTTGAATATAGAATCTCAGAGAAATAGTTTTCACGAGTTTATGGCCAGCACTACCATATTCACTAGTGTAAACCCGGCATTAGCATTTTCAATAATGTAAGCCCGGCATTAGCATTTTCACTGGTGTAAGCCCAGCATTACCGTTTTGAACGTATCATTTTTCAAAGTACCCCCATTGGAGCAAAACGGAATGCTCAAAGCCCGTGCGGAATATGTGCGATTTGGAATCCAGCCAGCTGAAAATTTACCTGAGGCTCAGCTAGCCACACGATTGAGTCATAAGGGATAAATTTCGAAACCCTTATATGCAATTGCACGACTTCTGATGAAAATAGCTAACTGTTATTGAATCATCTCCGATTGATTCTTACGCGCTATGGTATATAATATTTAACAGATTTATAGAAACAATGCACCAAGTACATGTATTTATAGACAGGAAAGAAAATATATTTTTTTACCAATGAATTTACCACGAAATAAACGTGAATAAAAAATTACGTAACATCACGCCTGTAATCCCCGAAGAGGTAGACAGAGGAGTGTAGAACACTCCCACGTTTCACCAGTTAC
>DWDU01004128.1:0-11018 GCA_018245575.1 Jemadia suekentonmiller | reverse complement strand
AAATGTATGGCAATAGACATACCACCCATTCCGTAGTTGGACGTAAACGTAACTTGTGAATCATGGACTATACAACAATCCTCTACCTACGTTTATATATTGATACTAATCGTATAAACGGGTATAATAACACGATAATCTTCACAAATACGTCAAACGACCACGATTTCTGAGAGAACGTTATGGAGGAAAAGCGATTATGTAAGTCTTGTGATAATATGCAAGTATGAGCGACCTATCGAACTGACATCATATGATGTGCAGATTGGGTGTGTACGTACATGTATATATAATATATAACTATGCACAGAAGTACATAGGTTAAATACTGGCTAATGGGGAAGTAAGAAGGCTCCGAACCTGGCAGGAATGTGTGCAGAGAGTGATGGATTTAAAAGAAGCACGTCAGGTTGGGATAGAGATGTTTATCGTGCTCTCTGTTTACGCTATGAGAAACCTGGCATGATAGTGCAATAGTGATAATAACCTACATAACAAAAAAAAACTATACAAAGGTTGCTATGAATATATATTGATAAATAGTAATATTGACATAGCTCACACCATGGATAGTTCTCCGTAGCGCGTAATGCATAATTCTACAAAGAAACCCCAGTGCCAGTAAGAGTATCGCTTATTTCCTTCAGTTCCCTGACGCAGCTTATAAGCTGCCTCGAAGCGGCCGATGAACATTTTGATCTCTTTGTCAAACAGCCTGCACCGCTGAAAGGAAATGACTGCGAGAGACGAAAAATAAAAAAATGTCTTTTTTAACCCCATCACACCAGACGAACCAATTGAACCAAATGTATTCAAACAGCAATTATATATCATGATCATTGTGTATACGGACTGAGGTAAATTTCAAACTTAAAATTATTCTTATACGTATTATTCTTGCCTCATTCTTTATACTTCTTAATTTAACCTAACCCTTGGCAATGTAATAAATGGTCGTATCGTACCGTAAGGATTTGGCACGCATCCCTCAGCGGGATTCCTGCCAAACGCGGGGCAACGACACCCGCTATTTAATATCTAAGCTAGAAAAAAAGCATATTCATAATAAAACCAGCCCCTCTCTTTCATTGCAAAAAATATTTTTAATCAGCAATACTTTCACTGATCCGCTATTAACGGATATGGATCGGAGATGTTCTTAATGCTATGTTATTTCAAAGTAGTTCTTACTAATTACACAGTTACTTACAGTCCTGCTAAAGGTGTTACATGATGTGCATGCGTGATATTGCTTAATCAACATCAATACAAAAGCTGTGGTAGTAAAGACGTCGCTGAACTACAAATATTCCATTAAAACGTACTGAAATCACAGTCAAGATCGCTTTATTGTTACGCATATTAGATTTAACTAGATGTAGTTATTAGATATGGTTATATTTCATCAGGCCAGATACTTTACGTGGCGGGTAGGGAATAGGGAGTGCCAGATATTACTACCCTGATAGAATTGATTTAACTATCCACGTGCGATTATCTACTGAACAAATCTGAAAGCAATTTACATGGAACAATAATAGTCGTTCGTGACTTTTAACCATTAAACATGTAAGTGCTATAACCTACTTTTGCTATTTTGTTAGATGCTATAGGTGTTATTTCTATGTCTACTGGATAATTTATACTAACAACAGTGGCTAGATTTAGACATGAAGTAATTTGATTGTGTCCCTCGAATGAGACGCAATAGCGTTCCGACGTTATCCATTCCAACCGGCACCCTAAATATTGAGAGACATTATGGCACGCAATAACTTATCTGTTGTATTTAAGACGCAATTTTATAATATTATATATATTTTTTAAATACATGGAATTTATATCATTCGGTATATAATTGTAGATTTTGCTTTCGTATACAAAATAATGTATCATTGTAGAGAGGAATTTGTAGAGAGGAAAGGGAAAGTTCCCAATATTAATGAAAATAGCTTTCACAATTTCTAATATAACGACGTATACACTCATAGCTTCTAAAAGTGGCAGGTATATTTAAGTAATAGTTGTAGAAGTTAATAGCGTTTATTAATTATATTAACTTAAAAATGGTCTCAAGCACTAGTGGAAAGTAAATAGCGCAGTAAATACAGGAGCCGTTAACCCGTCCACGGAAATCAAAGCGCAGTAAGTAGGTCGACACAACGTGCCAATAATTATGTATTACACTTACCCAGTCCTCCTAAAACGATATTACGTCGCACTTGCTCGCAGCAACAGTTATGTTTTACGTCGCATCACAGCAATGTCACGGTCGCCGACTCGAACGTCTACACCCGTTCCGTGTTCAATGTGTGGTACAAGCGTTTTAATTGTGGTGATGCTGATTTAGTTTATAAAAGCGGGCAATGTATCGATTGAGCGGCGCGCGGCCGCGCGCTCCACCACGGAATGAACGCCACCCCGTGTGCGCGCGTTTTCCGCGATTTCCCGCCACTGACGGGCGGCCCAGGGGTGGCTCGCGACCCGTTCCGCGTTACGCCGCGCCGAACATTTTGCACTTTACATGTCAAATGATAATACAGCGTCGTGTTACACGACTTACGTCGCCTCGTGTATGGTGCTGGATGATTGTCTTACCTACAATCTCAGTTGAGCTATACAGAAACAATTTAGAAGTTGAATTGAAAATTTTCTCTACTATGAATTCTCGATATCCACAGTAAGAATTTTCCTTTTCTTGTTCAATTTAAACTCTACGAGCACATAGTTACGAACAAGTATTCTGAAGTTAACCACTTGCCTATTTGAGTTCGGAAATCTGAAATTATCGCGTAGAATCATTCAAATCAAATAAAAAAGATACATTTTAAAATTGTAGTGTTTCTTAGGTGATTCAAAATAATGGCAATTTCTCGCAAGAAACCAATTAATTATGACATAATCCTTGATATAGAAATAGCTCTGTTACATAACTATTTCGTAACACCACTCCTGTAATCCACGAAGAGGTAGGCAGAGGAGTCTAGTACAGTCAAATGTTTCACCAGTGACGCTTTATTTATAACGTAGCATGTTAAGTTTTCTATCTATTATTTAATATTAAAAGATTTATTTACTTAACACTATACTAAATGTGACATTGAACAAGACACTCAAACGAAAAAGGAATTCAATAAAATAAGCATCCATGGAGCTACCTATAGAGATAGATACGGTATAATCTGAACTGAACCGGTAAGGGTCGACCCTTAAAGTTGGGGTTGGTTAGGGACTGGGGTGTACACCTACCCCCGCCCTCGCACAGCCAACGTGTTGCCACAATATACCACTCGGGACACTTCGCTGATATAATCACATAACCAAAGCACTTAACTCCTTAATTACTTGAACAAAGCATTAGGCACTTACCACAGCTTCTTAGCAAAAACTAATTAGGTACCACACACATTATTTTGATGCTATAAAACATGTTTCATAGTAAAATATAACTAAATTGTCGCTGATCACCATTGCAATGAGACTGGATCGTACACCATTAACATTTGATTCAAGGAGCTTGTACATATTATACATTATTCATCATCACATTGTCAGCCTATTGCAGTCGCTGCTGAACATAAGCGTACCTTGAGGGGTTATGCTTATAATCCCCACAACACACAAATACACGGACACAAATCCAGACTCCGAGCCACTACTGTAAATTTATTGTATACGCACATTACATACAGTTTCTACAAAATCGTGTACTTTGAGAGCAAGTGCTGTCCGCCTACCAAATGCTAGTAGCATGTCGTGTTAGATTACTGGTAAATGAATACAATGTTTTATCTACAAGAGAGGAAACACAAAACAAATTACTTATTTTAACATTTTATTTTTCAGCAATGTAATATAGGTAGATATGAGTGGGAGAAGTGAGATTTTATTAAAGCGCTCCAGCAACTCCTCGTCCATCGTTGATCATTAAAGTAAGTTCCACTTTCCACTTGCAAACCACTTCGCGAGTCCAAACAAAGTGCTGAGTACCTACTTGAAAATAGTCTGCGGATGTTGCTTTGTTAAAAGTTTAAAGCGCATTTATTCATCACTTACTTTATTTGTAAATATCAATACGCTATGTAAAAATATTTTTATATATAAATAAATAAAGCATAAGTGCATATTAACCTTAAAAACAATGTGATATCACACCTATAACCCCCAAAGAGGTAGGCAGAAGATTGTAGTATGTACAATCCAAGTTACACCAGTTATATTTAAGTGCTTGTTTAAGTGCAAGTATTTTAGAAAAAAATCTATTCATAGATGGTGCGTTAGTAGAGTTCCATGAAATGTATTTCTTTTCATTTATATTTTAGAACCCGTCCAGAAACGGTCGTCTGATTCGATACCAGGCAGTGCTTTTGTCATGACAGCCAAACGGTCGATAGACTACATATATTTTATGTACATTCACACACAAATAATTATATAGATTTTTTTGCACCCAGTTACAGAACAAGATACTTTGATCGGAACCGAATATTTCTTGCAATTGGTAATCTAACCCACAACTCCTAATTCAACTGTTAGGTTCACTAGCCACTACACCACCCGGATAATTAAATAAATTGTAAATTAAAAAAATAGTAGTGATAATCGTCACGATCAATACTATGAGTATGTTATGAAAATAAAAATAGGATCATTATGAAAAAAACACGTAATTGCAAAAATATATATGAAATTTTTTAAAAATGCACACAAATATAACTGTTACGAAATATTGTTAATATTACATCGTCAACGCATTCAGTCTTGTATAGTTGTAAGAATAGGTTTTTATTAAAAAACACGGTGTCGTGAACTCTATTCGCCTTATCTTACTTTGCTAGCAACTTCACATCAAAGTACTGTTGCTCAAACAATTTCTACAGCACTTAGCGGCCCTTGGGGCTAAAGGACGAAAAAGTGGTGTATAAATTTGATTAAAGGATTATGTAACAACCTGTAAGTTGAATAGCATTTTATGTACATAAATACGTGGGTCTATTGTCGGGCAAGTGATTCAGTACATTCATATATAAATTCTGAATTATATTTTTCTTCTACCAAGAGCATTATCAAATAAAATTTATTTACTTACAACAAATAAGCTATGGAATGTCGTCGTTATTGCAGACCAATTAATTGAATAAAAATACATTGAATTTATTAAAACAAAAATAATACACGCATTTTATTACAAACAAATGAATTTAAATTTTTAGTCATAAAGAATATATTTTATTGGCATCGTCATGAATTCTTTGGTCTAAGTTAAAACGTCAAATATTTATAAATCAATATTCAACCGTTTGAATGTTTTCGTACGCAACGGTTTAATTTGTCGTTTGATAGTTTTGGATGTAGAGCAAAAATAATGGAAGCGGATTTACAAGAAGTAATAGATCTTGAAACAAAAATTATTAATCATGAAGCCTATGGAAAATCGTAATTATCCAGTCGCATGTATTCTTTGTAGAATTGATTTTTTTTTATATTAGTTAATTGTTACGAAATTTTAGATACAAGTGGTCTGCGAGGGACTTTGAACTGGGATCAGCTCTAGGACGAGGTAAATTTGGTCATGTCCACGTTGCTAAAGAGAAGAAAACAGGATATCTAGTGGCTATAAAGACATTGTTCAAGTCACAAATAACTAAATCAAGATGTGAGCGACAGGTCATGAGAGAGATTGAAATTCAGTCACATTTAAAGTAAGTTTTCTCTGATTGTAACGTAAACAACAATTGTGTTATTTTTCATATTACTAACATCACACTTAGAATATAATAAATATAATTATACCTTTGCATTCCTCTACACATCCCTGATGAGTGGCAGAAAATGCACGTTAGTGTTAAGCCCACATTTTGTAAATGATCTATAAAGTTTATTTTGTGAAATGTTTGTTACAAACAGACATCCAAATATACTCCGGTTGCTGACATGGTTTCATGATGAAAGGCGAATTTATATTGTGGTCGAGTTTGCTGCTGGAGGAGAACTATACAAGCATCTTACTAACTCACCTAAAGGACGCTTTCCTGAAATGAAGGCTGCAAAATATATTTATCAGGTAGGGAGTTGTACATCAGACATGTGAATGTTATGGCTGTACAAATTTTTGTTCTGCATGCTATATTTGGTTTAAACTAAATTAAATATATTTGTGTTGTGTGACATGTACAAATTGCCCATTGTTTGTTAGTACAATGGTTAGTGGATCTGACTGTTGCATCAGGGATCGTGGGTTCGATTCCCACCCTGAATAAATATTTGGGTGGTGAGCACAAGTATTTGTTCTATTTTATGGTGTAATTTTTTTTTTATTTATATATGTGTAGTTTAACAGCTGCTAGTTACCATACCACAATCTCTCTTGTTACTTACTTGGGATCAGATAGCCATGTGTGAAGATGTCCCAAGATATTATATATATAATATATTATAGTACATCATCATCAGCCTGTTGCAGTTCAATGTTAGTCATAGGTCTCCTCTAAGGGGTTAAGCCCATAATTGTTTATATTAAATTTTCACCTCATCTGCAACAAACTGACAATGCAACAACTGAAAATAGCTGTTGAGAAATGGAATTGATATCTGCTTTACAGTTTATTGTATATTATATTAGGTATGCCAATAAAAAATTTCAAAAACTAGAATTTGATATTGGTAAAATCAAGACAATTCAGTTTCAAAACGGAACACAGTAGCAAAAGTTATTTGGATGTAGTGAATAAATAGGGTACATTAATTTAAGGTAAAATGCCTCATTGGTCGTGTTGGTTACAAATGCAAGTCCCATTCGGGACATTCTAGGGACCAATCCCGGGTCAGGCACTGGATTTTTTTAATATACATTTTCTAGTAGTGGTTTGGAGTTTGGATATGCGCCTGGTGGATGGCTTTATGCTCACTATGATTAATTTGTAGCTGTTTTGTTTCTTCGTTGGATGTAATTTTTTTAGTGGCCTTGGTAACTAATTTTTGTGTTTATTGTCATGTTGTGTGTTTATAAATATATGTTTCTCCCAGTAGTTTATCATAAAATTGTATAGATTTCTTTGTATTATAGTATTAATTATTGTGGGGATAAATAAACTTCACACACATATACATTATGCTGCATACCCAGTGCCCAGATCAAACACTCCTCAGGGAGGGCAAATGTCCAACAGATATAGTCTATAGCTCATATTAATGACACACATCAGTTTTAATTCTGTCAATCTCCTGCAAAATTATGATCACATCATAGACAGCTTTTTTTTTATTTTAAACAAAATAAGACCTATCATGAGGCATTATGTTCCAGGTTGCCGATGCAGTGGAATACTGCCATCAAAACCATGTCATACATAGAGATATAAAACCAGAGAACATTCTGGTTGCATTCAATGGAGACCTCAAACTTGCAGATTTCGGATGGTCAGTGCATGCTCCATCAGAAAGGTATGGCAGTAATTATTATTGTAATATTTTTGTATGTTATGAGGTCGAAAGAAACATTACAGTCTTATAGTGCTCAGCAATAGTGATCAATTTGTAAAATGGAAGTTTAAGTGTAGTACAAACATCATCTGCCTCATTGGTTGAATAGGTGCAAGTGTGACTGATGCCCGAGAGACCCCGGGATCAATCCCCAGGTTGGGTTCTATCATTTTTTTATATTAGTACTGCTTGTAGTAGTAATTACCTCCTAATTCTTAATGTAATTTAAAATAACTGGTGATACATGGGAGTGTCCTACTACCTACCTCTTTGGGGATTATTGGTGTAATTTTTATTTATTGTTATCTTGTAATGTTCCTATAAAAAAATGTGTAATGTCATATTTTCTAGGCGAAAAACTATGTGTGGCACCCTAGATTACCTTCCACCAGAGATGATAAAACACGAAGTGTATGATGTATCAGTTGACCATTGGTGTATTGGAGTATTGCTTTATGAATTCTTAGTTGGAAAACCTCCATTTGAAAGTGATGAACAAGATGAGACCTATGCGAGAATCCTGGCTTTAGACATTACATATCCTGAACATGTGCCAGAAGGAGCTAAGGATCTTATTTCGAAGGTAAATGATTCTAAAGTTATTGACATTTTTAATTTTTCGTTCTATCTCATTAGCATGGCATTATTTATTTAGTATTTATTAGTATTTGTATGCTATGATTTGTCATGTTTGGTTATGATAGTAAGGACCAATAAATGAGTGGTATAATACAACATTTGCCATATTTCCATATTGGGAGATGTCATAGTGTGTAATCTATTAAAAATGAGTAATATTTAAATATACATTGTGAAATATATCATAATAGTTACTCAGCTCATTTGACATTGAAATCTACATTGAAGAGATGTGGATATATGCTTAAGTTATATCAAAATCACATTAATCTTTAAAAACTGAAATATTAGAAATGACTATATAAAAATGCATAAATGCCTTGATTTACTCAATGTATGATTTTTAAAATAATCCAAATATTCTGCACTTGGTCCCTGGCTTTCCCCATAAGGGACCTTGCCTGACATCATATTGACAATAGAAAAACAAGTTGAGATACAAAATGTATATACATATTGACATACTTTTCTTCTATTGCAGTATAATTCATTATAATTTCAGCTTCTTCGGCAGACAAGCAAGGAGAGATTGTCACTAGAGTCTGTTAAGAAACATTCTTGGATCAAAAAATTTCAAAACAATGGTCTTTAACTTTATAGTTTTTTCATTTTATTATAAACTCTTTAACATGCTAAATTGATTTTGATTATGAAAACAAAATGCAACCAACATAAGCAACAATGTTGTATCACAGAGTATAGCCATATTCTTCAATCCATTTAAGCCCCTCTTTACTGCCTCCTGCAGGTTTGTACTCGAGACCAATCCAATCTGTGTAGCCACTGTTCTCTATATGCTGAAGTATATACTTGTAGTTGATTTCTCCTTGTGTGTTTGGCTCATTTCTGTTTGGCACTTGAGCAATCTATAAACATAGAGACAAATGAAATAAATTAGTTTAGTGATTAGAGGCAAGGGTTCATTTATCTACATATATATGAATTGACCCTTTATTATTGACACTACAGTGACCTGAACAGTAATTGCTGTTTTAAATGCTTTTATTACACCATTGTTCAATCCTGTGACATAAGTTATAAATAGGACATTTATTGAACATCTAAATTTCTTTTGTAAGACATCACCTTTGTAGAAATAAATAAAAATAATTAATTCAAATTTTCATCAAATCATTTGTTTCCAACCAAGCAACAACTTGTGTTAATGAAACTGTAAGAATTTGTTTGAATGTGTTTGATTACCTGTATGTGGCCCACATAAGGCATCAGATTTTTAATATTATGAGACAGGTCCCCACATATATGTTGCAGGTGAAATACATCCAGCTGTAGTTTCAAATGTGCACTGTCAATTTTTTTTATAATGTCAACCGCTGAAAAACAGTAAATATGATAATATGAACAATATTTTTTAATAATAAATAGGATAAATTTATCTATGATGTGGTTGCAACTAACATATTCTCTAAAATAGTAAATATGACATGACATTATGACACAATTTTTAACATAGACAATAAATGATAATATATACAACCTATTACAAATAGTGTGTGCATACAATTAGTGTGTGCTTGTATTTGTGGGTGTTTGTAGGTGAACAACAAGTTATAAGCCCAATATTATTGAAAATATATAATAAGTGATTACCTTTCTTTTCTAGAAATTAGAATATTGTACCACATAGCACTATATAGTTAGATTAATTAAGATAGAAATGTCAACATGATGTATATTATATATGTAATGTGAATGTAACCATTTATAAGTAAATAGAGCTACACTAAGTGTTTAAAGTCACAAAAACATGAAGATTAATGGACAACAATTAGAGCTACACTAAGTGTTTAAAGTCACAAAAACATGAAGATTAATGAACAACAATTAATGATTAAGGAAACAAACACATTGTTATATTTCATTATAATTCAAGACAGACTAACCACATTTATAAAGTAATTCTATCCTATGGTTATATTTTCAAAATATGACAATGAAATAACTTACCTTTGCCAAAATCACTAAGAAAATATTTGGGAACGGAGTGTTGATTGATGGGCTCTATGACCCCAATTATATTTTCAGTTTTCAATACACCAGCTGCATATTTCAAGTTGCTTTCATAAGTCTCCCAGTTATTTGGTGCAACTGTATCCAGCTTACCAGCCATGATGTGAATTTTCCTAGCACCCACTGCCTTAGCATAATTGATGGTAACAAGCAAGTTATCTTTGAATTCATTTTCTTTGCCCGGTACTGCTGTAACCCCTAATTCACCTTTACTTAAATCTCCTGTAATAGAAACAGCAAATGTAACATATAACACAATTTTACAAATAGTAAATTAAACCTATTTACATCTTTTGTTAAGAAATAATCTCACCAGTTCTCAAGTTAATCAAAACCTGTTCAACTTCAGAATTTTCTTTAGCCTCCCTCACTTGCTCCAACGTATGACCGAAGGGAAATCCAGTTTCAACAGCCTTGAAACCGGCTGTTTTAGCCAATGCATACCGTTCTAAAATAGAAGAACCTTCCGTAAACATGAAAGAGAGATTCGCGCAAAACTTCATTTTTAAGACAATCTAGTATAGAAACTACGAACAGAGTAATGTCACGAATTATTAAAATAAAACCGTTGGCTCTACTTACTACGAAGTACTGAGTTAATTGGAATAACTTTCCTATATTGAAAATATTAATATGTATAAAAGAATATGATAACATCAAATTATCAGTGACATTATAGATAACATGTCAAAACACAAACCACAGATAATTAAGTAAAAAATTCGAACAAAAATAATTTATGATAAACATGTTATATTATTTTGAAGTAATTAATAACAAAGAATAGAGATTCATACGCGACATTGAATATTAATAATAATATCTTGGGACATCACACACGGCCATCTGATCCCAAAGTAAGCATC
>DWDU01004127.1:0-11018 GCA_018245575.1 Jemadia suekentonmiller | reverse complement strand
AATTTATAGACTGTGATTGGTGGTTCGCATTTGTTACTATGTTACGTTTCAATTTTTTTACTAGAAATATATATTTACACGACAATCAGTATGTTTTTATATTGCTTCTAGTAACCTCATCATCATCAGGCTATTGCAGTCCACTGCTGGACATGGCCTCCCCTGAGCGGTTATGCCCATAATCCCCACGCTGGGCATGCGGCTTGGGGATTACAGAGCACAGCTTCTCGTAATTCCTGTGTCTAGGCAGACCGCGCCATACTGCGATCTGCCAGCGCCGGGTTTAGTCTCCTCTTACGGCACCCTGTATCCCAATACGGGGTGGGGGAATGTATTCTTACTGCGCTCCGACACTGAATATCTTTTTATTGTTTTTATAGAAACCTAATATATTTTTATTAACAATGGCATGACATCTGCATGACGGCGCGGCCGCAGAACTTCTCCAGCATGGGGCAGGTGAGCCTGGTCAACGGGCAGCTGGTGCGCGCGCCCGTGCTGCCGGCCGGCTTCCTGCAGAACGTCATGCACCTGCCCGCCGGTCAGTCACTCCGCGTACAGCCCTCACTCGCGCACACTTCACTCTGCTCTCGTACGAGAGGCTTGGATCCTACTAATTTCACTTTTGCTTGGGATTGCTATAGACTATTTTCCTTTCGTTCGCTTCGCTTCACTGTATAACTTCAATAGGATTTAAGTATTATGTATCTCTTAAAGAATAGATTCCCCTAGACGTCGAGTTTAGGTCGTGGACGCTAAAATGACATTTTAGAAGTTAGAGGATGTGTAGTAATCAGTCGTTTTGACTTTCGACTTGTGTAGAAACAACATAGGCGGGTGAAGCCTGTTACATAGCTCGTGTTTAGTGGCATTTTAATTTATGATAAAATTCATTCTAAGCGTATGTGATTCAATTGTATAAAACATACATATAATACCATAATTTGATATTAAATTAAAGCTTCTAAGACGTAATATATTTCTCTGTTCACAATTTGGAGAAAACACAGCGTTGTCCAATAATTTGGGAGCCCTGTAAAAGACATTCGCATAGTTAATTACAAAATTCCAATGCAATCTGACTTCTCGACTGCTAAGAGAAAGTTCTATCGTATACAGTGAACACGACGCACTGTCCGCGCCCGCCGCCGCTTGCCTAACACTGAGCACGCGCTGTGCGAGGCCCCGCGCACGTCTCGCTTCTAACTCATACTGTTCTCATACTAATCTGTGTTTTTCCGCTCGCCTCCCCCTTACCACAGAGCAACCGGCCACCCTCACCATCCCCGGTACTAACCTCACTATCCCGATCTCCACCCTCGGCAACCAGTCGATGATCATCCCCGGGGCCAATTTGACCATTCCCGGCGGGATTCAGATCCCGACGAGTCAGGCGATAAACATCCCTAGTTCGACGAGTGTCCAGCTGCCGGTGGTCAGCGTGGCCAACGGGACCGTTCAAATGGCGAGTGGTGGGGAACAAAAGAATGGCACCCCAAAAGAGACGAAGCCACCCGTCAGCTCCCCTGGACAAGGTTTGTGCAATGCTCATATGTGTGGAGAGAATTTGATCCAATGTATTGGTATGACCGTAGTTACCTACATAAATAATAAATTTGCGTTTTATGTTATACAGTTATTGGCAGTAATTTAAGCGCATAAAATCTGAGTAATTAGACGTAATTATATTAGAAATATTTCAATGGATAATAAATTTTACATACAACAATAAGTTAAAGACAACACTCCTATAATGGTATTCTATCATATTAATTATAATACTGTTATATAATTGGCTACTTGAGAAGTTCACCTTCAAACCATATTATTACTCACAGATGCTCTTGTGATCTTCCGCTCAAATTAAATGCCGATAACCTTATACTACCGCATGAATAAGTTAGCTTTGAGTTTAGTGACCTATTCAGTTTATGTATCTAGAACATAGGTTCTCAAACTTTTTTATCGGCCACCCAGTTTACAGTCAAAATATTCCAGCGCAGGGGCCTAAATTTTGTTTATAGTGAAATAGTTGGTAAGTAGTAGGTAAGTATCGGAAAAAAAAATTATCGCCATTTCTGATGAATTGATTTTAAAAGATTTGTCTATGGTAATCATCTGAACAACCCTCAATTTTCTGTGAAATTATTTACTGCTTCCAAAAACGCCTCCAACACCTAATATGGGTATCAGTCACATTGAGAACAACTGATTTAGAAGTATATTTGTAGAAGTTTAGAAATTCTCTCAACACAATGTCCCAAATCTATTTCCTACAGCCTATACGTTACCTCTATGTATGTACCTACTTACTTTGCTTGTCGGTGACATAATTTTATTTTCATGCACTATTTGATCATTTTTCATCTTTGGATCTCTGGTTCAATCACAACATGCAACTTAACTTTAGTTTAAACACTAATGAGTAAGTAAACTTTAAGTTCTCCAATTTACCTATATTTAATAATAAACATGTACAACAAAGCTTTTAGAAAAATAAGAAATAAATACAGACTTAGAATCAGTACATAAGCAGCTTTGAGCTTTTGGAAACAGATAATATCTGTCTGATTATATAAATATTTCATAATTATTGTATCACATGATATATGATGATGCAGGGAGATCTACAGGTGGCATCATCAAAGCACTGTGACCTTATCATGAGGTCACCATTTAATCAATGGTTTATTAGTAAATGAAGGAGCTTCGATTTTCACGTTATTTAACTGTTTAGTCATCGGAGGTTCAGATCTTTGAATAACTCAAGTGTGAAATATTATCATATTTTCCTTATGTCTGCTTGTTTACTGTCTCTTTTTAAAATTCATTCCCACTGCTACATTTATAATTAATGGCCAGATGGAAATTTTAATGTATTCCATTACTGAGATGGTGATGACTATTGTTCAACAATTATTCTTGCACTTGATTACCGACAGTCTATCTCTTTAGGTGGCGGTGTGGCGGTCCGGGGTGGCGTTGGCTCAGTGGGCGGAGTGGGCATGGTGCCGGTTCAAGTCCCAGTGAGTGTGGCCAATGGTCACACAGTGTACCAGACTGTGCACTTGCCCATTCATGCACCACATTTGCAGATTATACCGCAACTGCAACAGGTCGGTCCCCCCATTGCTAGTACATTGGGCAGAAAGATGCAGTAACACTGATTTGTTTTAAAATACTGCACACTATGAAAGTTACGGAGCTCTTGATAGGTTGCCATCTTACCACAGTACAATACATTATAATTATTCTTGGCATATGGCATATGGCATTATGGCAATAGGCTCACCACCTATTCCATAGTGGGACGTAAACGTAACTCGTGAAACATGGGAATGTTCTACATTCCTCTGCCTACCTCTTCGGGGATTACAGGTGTGATGTTAGTTTATTTTTATTATTATAATAAGAGAAATAAAGGATTACACAGGTTATGTTGCAGATATTATCTATAGATTTATGTCTAGACGTGTTTAATATCATATTTTATCGGAATAATCAACATGTTTTTTACATAATTATTCATGAATAAAACTACAATGTAGTTTTGTTTTAATAATAGCAAAATAATGAAGTACTGATTGTTTTATTCTAATACAGATGCAAGCGCAACCTCAAGTGGCCAATGTCTTGACTCCATCAGGGCAGATACAACAGATCCAAATAGCATCACTCGGTAATGTTCAGGTGAGTAATTAAATTTGGTTTTCCACCTAAACTACTTCTCCTTAATAATAAGTAATGTTCTTAGATTATAAAATACTAACAAAAAATAACCAATAACGCCATGGCTTTGCATACGTTTACTAACTTTTCCTTATTAACTCTTTGCTTCAAGTAAAAATGTTCTACTGCAATGTCCTTCACATAAACAAGGCAAGGAGACAATCGTGTTTTATTGATGTCAATGTCAAATGGTTGTTTTTGTTTTGTTACCATAGACAATGGGTAGTAATCAATTAACAAGATGTCACAACGACAGCCAAAGAAATTTATAAACAGTACGATTTTATGTTAATTATCATTCAAATTGTATAATGAAACATACTATAATTTAAATGTGTATATAAAATTAAATCAATCATACAAAATGCAAAGAAAGCAGTAACATAAAATATGATCCTTCAATTAAACTCCTTGCTTTGTATATGTCCTTTGGCTAACATTACAAGGCGTTGTATGTTTTACATTGTGGGTTTGGTTTTGGGTGAACAGAACGGAGGCGCTCAGGCTACCGTCAGCTCGACGTCCACTCCCGCGACAATAACGTTGCAGGTAAAATATATCTGTATGTGTTTTCATTGTAGTCTTAATTGTGTTGTGAACATAGTAAGTGGACATGTGGAAAGTAATTTTTTGACATCTGTAACTGCAGGCATCGAGTGATTGCAAGTGTGACTGCTGGTTGATAGGTTATGGGTTCAAATATTGGGTCAGGATATTATCTAGTTAACATTTCTAGTGGTAGCTTGTAGTCTTGTAATGATTATTGATTTATTATTGATTTATTATTGATTATTATTTATTATTTATTATCTATTATTGATTTCTGACTGGTGTATGGCTCACACTTTATTAAAAGGAAATATGTAATAGGTAACTAATGAAATGTGAGAGTGTACCCCTCTGCCTACTTTTTCGGGTATTACAGGTGTGATGTTACTTCTGTAACATGAATGAAGAAGTTTTCTTCATTTAAAACAGTTTCTGAAAGTTGCCTCATTACGCTTGACTGATATTTTGGTTTGGACTGAGACAAAGTCCCATAGTATATTTGATTGACAGGTAAATATTAGTCGGCCTCTTTGGTGAAAAATGTATGGTGCAAGCTTTACTGAACTGAAAATTGAATCACCTATGAGATATTAATATCTAACTATTGAGAGAAACCTATATGTGTAGCTTCGACTGCTGACATTATAAAAATCTGGTGGTCTGGCTCTTTTAATCTCAGAACCTTATTTTTCATCTGTCTGTTTCCAAAGTTCTAGTTACATAGTGTATGTGGTGAAGGTGTAGTATTTTGTCTTGATATCTGGATTAAAATCTTTTTCTTTCGGCTGTATATATTTAATTTATGTACATTTTAGATATAAGTATTTTTTTATGTATGTATTATAATAGTTCGGTACTAAGATTTCTGTATTCCTGATAGTTAAATACAGGAAGTCTGCAAGTTTAAAGTATGTTTTAATAATCAATATATAATTAGTTTCATAAATATCTCTGTGGCTTAAACTACCAGACAAATATATATACATGAAACAATATAGTCACCTCTCAGATGTAATGGCCTGAAAAACAGTGCCATGCAGTATAAAGTTTTCAGAAGCAGAATCAGTGTATTTGCTTACTATTGGTTTTTTTCTCTATAATTTGTTCAATAATATTCATAAAGTTATTGCTACATTTATAATTCAATCAATGTTTAGATAAAATACAATTGTATCTACAATCTGTGTCTGAAATGGGTGGTGACAGTCAACAAATCAAAATCATAGTTAATGTTAAAATTTCAATATGACTTATTTCACTTAATAACGGGTCGCTTGGCATATATGTATGTATTTACTAACACGCATGCGCTACTAACCGCGGCGGCGCAGACGGTGAGCCCGGTGCAGGACGCGGCGCAGCAGCTCACGGTGCTGCCCGCGCCCGCCGTGCGCACCAACGTCGTGCAGGTACCGCGCGCCGCCGCTCACCACCGGCTCACCACCGGCTCACCACCGGCTAGCTCTGTGCTATCCACTCATTTGGGTGTATTGTACTGTTTTTACTGGTGAAACGTGGGAGGGTTCACTACATAGACTCTGCTATTTTACTACGTTGCTTACCTCTTTGGGGATTACAGGCGTGATGTTACGTTTTTTATGTTGATACTGTTTTTGTGGTATGATCTCCTCCTACAGACAGCACACCTTAGTATTTAAGTATTATTTTGTTTTAGTGTTATTTGCTACCAGTCCAGATTTGACTGGTTTGTTATGATGTGCTCTTTAAGTACATACATATATGTTGCTGTTTTTATATATATATATATTTTGATGATTTTTACAGTACTAGTAAATATTCTTCCTTATGCCCTAAATTTATAAAATTTCTACGGTATTATTAACTTAGGGAGTAGATAAAGGAACTCAACTCAGAATCTACAGAAGTTTAGTTTTATAATGTAATTAATGAATTGACTATAGATAAAAGTAGAGTAACATTAATTTGTTTTGTTTGAGTAATATCATTTTTTTTTATTCTAACATATTCGTATTTGTTAATATGAAATTTAAATTTCTAATAGCAAGGGATTGATCATTATCTTTATGTAAAAAAAGTTAATATCAATAATGTTTTGTATGCAGGTTCCAACATTGGGTGTGGGTGGACTGGGTAGCACAGTGCAGTTAGTCCCAGCTGTGGGGTTGCCTGGAGTACAGATAGCCCAATTACCACAAGCACAACCTCAGCAACAGGCCCAACCCGTGATTGGTATGAAATTTATATCGAAACAAATTAATATCTCGTCCTTTCTACGCAACATTTAAGTTGACTTTGTTGAATTATTTTATTAAAAAAGGCCCACATAATAATTTATAACATTCACAATTAATCATATTGGGGTCTCAGTTTTCTATAAATTGTAATCTGTGTAATGGACGTCCGCATTACTTAAAATAATTTCAGAGGCAACATTTCAACCGGGTCAGCAAATCCAGCAAGACCCCAACGAGCCCGGCAAGTGGCAAGTGGTGACGGTGAGCACGGGCGGCGGCAACGCCGGCAGCACCACGCCCACCGCCGAGTGCGAGGCGAGCAAGGCGCGCCCCACCAGCCCCGGCGGGAAGAGGTTGATGAAACGTGTTGCTTGCACATGCCCTAACTGTGATCAAGGGGAGAAGTATGTGGAGCTATTAGGCTTTTTTCATTATTTTTTTTTTGTTCTTTGTCATTGCTCGCTTTTTAAAGCACCCGGTACTTTTAAGTGGTTTTATGTTTAAGTAAATTTTCTTCTTTGGGACCACTTTGTCAGATATCTAAGCGCTAAGACAGTCTGAGTTATTGTGAACGCACAGCTGATAAACTGTTAATGCAGATTTCTAAATATATACATATTTAAATAGATAATTTTGCATCTAGTTTTATACTTTTGACTTAAATACATTTGTGGGGTAAATTAAGGCGAGAACTGCCATATAGCAGTCTGATATAATAAGTATTTAATTGATAGAATGGCAAATGTTAAAATCAGTTTTGTGTGTGGGTGCATTATACATCTGTCAAATTGAACAAGGGTGTGTTCAACCCTGACGTGGGTCATGATGTTTCAGATGTATAATTGTATATTTTGATTGATTTCGACTTAACATGCCATTGAGCTGGTAACGTTCTGTCGATAAAAAGTACATAAAATATGACCTTCAGAAAAAAAAAAATTAAGTGGCAATAGTTTCATTTAAGTTAGCTTCATATCAGTATACACTAGCTTATCGTACACATAAACGAGCAGCTCACGGCACGGTCTGCCTGGGCGTAGCTAAGTGTCCCCAAGCCGCACGCGCGGCGCGGGGAGCGCGGGCGTGGGCGGCCCATGATGACGGTTGTGGTCGGCGGCGCGCAGCCGGCTGGTGGACCGCAAGAAGCAGCACGTGTGCCACATCGCGGGCTGCAACAAGGTGTACGGCAAGACGTCGCACCTGCGCGCGCACCTGCGCTGGCACTCGGGCGAGCGCCCCTTCCTCTGCAACTGGCTCTTCTGCGGCAAGAGGTGCGCCGCGCTCGCTCACACTTCTGCACTTCTCTTTATTTCTATATAGTAGCTTGAATCGATATGATCGTTATGTTATTTTATATACACGTATATAACATTGCGCTAGGTCCTTTACGGGGTGGGCAAACGGCGTGGAGTGCCAAACATCTCTATATCTGCCATCCTCTTTCAACATTAACCACTCTCTCCATACTTGCGTGTCCGTCGGTTTCGAACAATTCTAACTTCCTCATCAGTATCCCCAAAAAGATTTTTTTTACAAAATGTGTTTGTGTTAGATATGAGAGTAAAATTTTCATTTTTTCATTGAATGTGATGATTAACACGCGTTAATAAAGGTGGTTGTTTGCAATTCGCCGTATAACCCCGTAGGGCTAACAGAATACTGGGATTTTTTGTCTTAACGTAGTGGTGTTCTATGTAATACTGGTGTATTTCATGTTTCCCAAAATGAACTGTGCTTGGATGTTAAGCCAGTTGAGATGAGAAATGTATCGGTCTCTCCTTATCTTAATTGATATTGTTGCTAATGGACAATAGTACATTCTTTATGACATTAAGAGGTGTACCAACTTAGTACTCAAAGTAATTATTTTACTATTCTTTTATTTTATTTTATGGAAAACTTACAGCCATGAAATATACTATAAACTTATGTAAATATATTAAAAGTAATAGACTCACTTCCTATTCCATAGTGGGAGGTAGACGTACAACTGGCGAAATGTGGGAGTGTATTACATTCATCTGCATAACTCTAAACGGGCGTGATGTTGCGTAATATAACTGTACATAATACATTAATTACTATTGTCGCGTAATAACTGTTATGAAGTGTCGGTGGCTAACGTAGTGTGGCGGCGGCAGGTTCACGCGGTCGGACGAGCTGCAGCGGCACCGGCGCACGCACACGGGCGAGAAGCGCTTCGAGTGCCCCGAGTGCAGCAAGCGCTTCATGCGCTCCGACCACCTCGCCAAGCACGTGCGCATACACACCAAGAACAGGATCACGGTGCGCGCGCCGCCTCCGCGGCTTATATTTTGTTGCGTAGGTCGCGAGCGTCCGGCAGCGCTGAGTGATGACTGCGTCGCTCTCTTCGTACGAGCACGTCGGATTTAATATTCCGATCACGGTTGAGAAGGATGTTTTTTTGATTAGTAACGTCCTGGCCGTGTTTCATTTTGTGGTAGCAATAAAAAAACCAATGAATGTTCATTGATAAGGGAAATGTTAGTCACAGTTTACTCGAATTTGTTTGTTTGCCTGTTTTATTTATCGCAATGTGTTCGTGACTCCAGGAGGTGGCCACGTCCACGCAGTCGATGTACTCGGACTCGGGCGACGACAGCTGCGACGAGAAGATGATGCTGACCATCGAGACCATCCACACGTCGGCGGACAGCGACGACAAGCAGCTGGTGATGATCCGGCCCGGCACCAAGCTGGAGCCCGAGTGCGCCGACAGCTAGCGCGGGCGCGGGCAGGCGGACACCGGTTTACATTTGTATGAGACTGTTTTGAGTCATATTGGAGTTTTGTCACTTTGTATTGTCTAGCCTTAATGTCACTGACAATGAAATATCCAAGTGCCTGCATCTGGACAAAGCTAGGATTTAAGCTTTATCCACTTGCAATATGTGAAAGCCTACATTTGTAGTTTTTTTTATAAGAGCACTTTTACCCAACTCTGAGGAATATTGCTATAACAAGTTGCATTGAAAACATTGCGAATACTATCGAATATTCATTTATAAATATGCCTTAATAGCAACTATATTGTTAATAACATTTTGTAACACATTATTTAAGTGACGTTCACTTGACTGCCACCAATTTTTGTAAAACAAGAATAACTTATGAAATTATCGTGCAATTAAACTTAATTATCATCGTTGATAAGTACGTATAGAGAGTAGTAGTCGTATTTTTAACTTAGAATAAACTAAACAGAGGGAGATAAAGTGTGCGAACAAAAATAAATTCTTAGTTTTTTACTTAACTATTACATTACCAATGTACGTAAAATTAGTTAAAATTGTTATATTTTAATGATACATTTATTAATGTTTTTTTTGTTTTTCTATTGGTACATATTTTATATTTTGACTCTTGTCGGTCGAGAGGTCTTGGGTTCGATTTCCGGATTAAGAAAAATTTGAATTTTCTAATTTAAATTTTTCAGTTGAAGCTTCAGATAGTGGCTCGGGGTCTACATTTGTGCCGGGTATATGGCAATAGGATCACCCTCTATTCCATAGTAGGATATGAACGTAACTGGTGAAACTTGGGAGTGTACTACACTCCTCTGCCAACCCCTTCTGTGATTACAGGCGTGATGTTACATTCGTATCTACTTTATTTCTTAATGCATTTGTTTACGTGTTTTTGGCGAGTTAAATTTAAAATAACTAAATGACAAATGTGTCTTGTACCATCATACTTTACTGTTTCAACGTTAAATCTGCCCCAGTCAATAATGTGTGTACAGTATACAAAATAAATATATCTTTATATTATATTAACATTAAGTACATGTTGTATCATAACCTGTTTCGTTTACTTACATGTATCGTATCACATTGTAAATAGTCCATATTGCTTGTGTATATAATATTAAAATTAATATAGTCGTATGTTTCGATACCGCCTTTAAATTAGGTCGTTGGATGTAAATAGGGTAACTTAGGGGATGCCGGGAGTCGTGGCGAATTAACTTTTTGTAAATATTGAAGTAATCATAGTTGAATATTACGTCACCGTTTTGTTTATATCAATGTTTTAATTTATTTCAATACAATGTTTCGATTGTTTTTAAAAATTATTTTATTAGAATAAAAATATGGGCATGTTTATTTTACGCTTGTAAATATTTTGGTTTAAGAGTAAAGATAGCCAGAGCCAAAACATTATTGTCGTCCTAGATATTTTCTCTCTTCATATTGTTGTCGTTTCTTATGTATGTGTGTGTATTGATCGTGTAATTATAGCGATATTAAGGGATTGTACGTAGCAAAAGTAATTTTATTAAGTGTACATTATTATTTTTAATCTGTGCCTAGCCATCTTGAATCGTTTATAATATAATTGAAGATGTTGATACGCGGATGAAGATGATGTCGTCGGGGATAGTGTTAATCCGCGTATGGCTGCATTGGATAATTTTACGATTCTGACAAATGTAGCCAATTATGAATTTTGCAGGCAATTAAATTAAATTAATCACTTAAACGGTTAATCTATATAAACAAT
>DWDU01004126.1:0-11023 GCA_018245575.1 Jemadia suekentonmiller | reverse complement strand
CCGACCTCTTCGGGGATAACAGGCGTGATGTTACGTTTTTTTTTTTTTTTTTTTTTTTCTTTTAATACCACAACAGTTGATGCGAAATATAAGCATATAAAAAATCTTTACAATAATTTGGCAACACCATATATTGTATGTTAAATGTCAGCGTGGCAGACTATGGTCTTTCTCATTGTGACATAATAGGGTTCATAATGATATTACAATGTAGTGTACATAAAAATATGTAACTTACATATATTTACGAATCAATGTGGTTTCAGAAAAAGAGAAATACCTATATTCAATACTATTGTAAGGAAATAAAAGATAATACCCGTTACCAACGATTTTCAATTTTTGGGACACGATTGATAAGTTCACTTAATAAATAAAAAAATTTGAAAGCCGTATATTTATAGGGCTTTTCAATTTTTCTAAGGTAATTTAACCTCACAATTTCCGTATCCGAAAAATACCCGAAAATTCGTATTTAATATCGATATAAAGATAATTTTAGTTTAAGCACGAATTGTATGTTTACTAAATCCATTTTGAATTTTTTTAATTTAGATTTTCTGATAGTGTTTCGGATTCTGTAAATATGACCGCTGTATGTCAATAGGCTGACCACCTCTTCCATAGCAAGACGTAAACGTAACGAGTGAAAACATGGGAGTATACGATATTCCTCTGTCTTCCTCGTGGGGCATTACAGGCGTGATGTTACGTTATATTTAACTCCATGTAATTTTAACGTAATGTTTACGTTTGCTTATTAATCAGTCCATGTTCTATTTACCCAAACCAAGAAGCGTACTAAACATTGACCGCAACGCGAAAACACAAAACAAATAACAAACGCAAACTCACCATAGAAGTTGGCCCCGGTTTGTGGTTTCAACAAACATCTCATACTTGAAAACATGTTAACAGCAGTTTGGATTTGGAAACTTTAAACGTACGATACCAGTTCACATGCCATTTAGAGATGCCACATTCTGGAAGGTTCGTTATCTATCGGAAAATCGAGAAAAGAATATATATGTAGCTCGACCTTTAATAAGTTCCACCTTTTGTACGGAAAAAGAATATGATTTAATGAGTGCGTATTCTGCATATAAGGATGCCTTTAGAAAACGGGCGTATAAAATATTTTTAAAGGAAGCCCAATATATACGAATGCATTAAAATATTTACATTAATCTCTGCATTATTTGTTCGTTTTCCTAAGAACTTAAAACCTGAATGTGATATAAAATCTATTTGTCGGTTCCGGGAATATGGGTACTAAACAAATCAATCAAGTAACGAGATTTAAGGCCTTAGTAACAAATATTATTTATGTAATACATATATGTTTTATAACTCAATAATATTAGATCGCAATATGTGCCCTTCTGTGCTACTCGTATGTCCGTGCGTGATACGAAAATGAATATCGGAAAACATATTTGCAGTTTTAATTTTGTTTTAGTATAGAGATAATTTTCTATTAAATTATTCAACAGTAGCTTGTACGGGTATAATAAAAGACTGACAAATAGTTTGCATTCCACTAAAACTACAATCAATAATAATTTGACCACTTCACTGATTCCGTATAACTGACAGCTGTCATCTGTCAGCCGTTATCTGTCAGATCCCACCTGTCATGTGTCAACTTTCACGCCCGTAAAATGGTGTTAAATATTATACACTACATTTAATTTGAAAGAACGAATTAGTTTTAGATCACATATGAATTAGTGAATAAATCATTAAAGGCTATTCTACCGATCTTGTGAAAATTCCTTTATTCAGGCGTCTATTATTAATATAATAATAAAATCACTTGTATAGTTATAATAACGTATTCACGTTTGTGTTTCGGTGAGTTTAAACAAACGTACAGGTAATACAATACACCGGAAGTTGGATAGCCTGGCACGTTTTGTATTGCCTCAGACGCTCGGACACTTGGATTTAATCGTTTCTACTGTAGAATAGCATCGAAAAGAGAATAAAAGAATGTTAAAGGTACGTTCATACTGAATATGTTTAGTGCAGTAACAAGCTCTATTTTTTTATTACGTAGCAATAGGCTCGCGTTTGACTGATATTTCACCTTATGGAAAGCGAGATGTAGCCTAAGATGTAGCGCACTTGACTAGGAAGTGCCTATTATTGGGTTTATTCCACCACAGATCTATTAATCAGTATGTCGTTTATTTTATAATAACAGACTTGAAGTTCTACATTCATCACTCCCCTCACGCATGACTGTTTCGGAGTTTTCTTACTTACTTCCCGTCAAAACGATTATTATGATCAGATACCACTATTATAAATTATATCCATAGGAATACATGTATACAGAACAAATTAGAGAAATATTGATGAATGACGAATAATTTTAGAAACATATCACTGAAATGCAATGTCTGTTTTACAAAATTTGGCACGAAAATATAGTTTTAACGCAGTTCATTTTTAAATCGTAAAGCATATGAAATAAAAATGAGTGAACACGAAATCGAAAGAGTGTAGAAGAACGGATATAGCATTTTCACAAGGTTTTGTGCTCGGGAATTCTAGCAAGTGTTACCAAAATACCGGTCGTTAGGGATTCGTGTGGCCTAAAAACACACCGGGAAATGTGTTTGTAATTAAATTCTATTTACAGGTTGAAAATAAACTCAAGTTTGGTAATTAATACCTATGTGTTTTATAAAGCGAGATGGAAGGTTGTTTTAAATAAAGATTTAGTGCATAACATATATAATATCACGCATGTATATCTCCGTTTCTCTAGGGTTGAGCACGGGACTTCACTGTTCCTGTTTCATCAATTATACTATACGTCACATGGAATAGGCCTATTTTTATATTTTAATATTTTCAATATGATTTAGTAAATTTAAATATAAACACACGGTGAAGTTTTTAGCTTTCCGCGAGAACGGGTCACGTTTTGTATTGGATTTGACATTTGAATATAGTCCATTGTGCAGTGTTGTGCAACGGTCACATTTCTAAAGGAACGCCACGGAAATGGACGTCAACGTGAACTATTTAAATTGCATCCCCTATTTATTTTAGGTTCATGTTCCGGGTATAATTTTTATTTTTTTGTCATTCTTACTTTATTGTTTTGTGGTATATTAATTAATTATAATCACTAATTAGTTAATTTATTTATTTTTATGTAACATTTTCATACTAAGGGGTAAAAGATCACTTTCATGCTGATGGGAAAATAATGCCTAATGGTATTATTTCGCGGCTATCCGTGGGTGATGGTGAGTGTGTGGCAGGCGCTCATCTAACTCCATTCGTGATATAAGATATATACAAATATATGTATACATATATACATGATATACATACTGTATAACATATATAGCTATAATAATATACTGCAATTAATACATACATGTAATGATATAAAAAATGATACAGTATATACGTACACATCAAAAACAAAATAATACATTGATATATAAAAGTCAGATCAATGATGATACAATCGTTGAGTAAAACATAACGCACGGACCAACCTTATAAACGCACTCCTGCTCGGAGATTGTCTGATATTATCAGGAAGGGCGGTCCACAGTAGTATTGCCTTTGGTAAAGGAGTATTAAAGGAAATCAATTCTATGTCACTACATATTCTATCATTCCACTGAATGTCGAGCTTAAGGTTACTAGTGGATCGTAGAATTCTGTCATAGTTTGAACAGAGTTAATGAAAATTATCCTTTAGACACGGAGAAGTTGGATTATATATTTAGGTGAATTTTAAACATTTGTTTGATTGTATTGATTGATGGGAAGATATTAGTAAGGAAATAGCTAATGAGCAGGCAGCAGGCACAAGTGGCCAGTACTTCAGTCAGTCATAGTCATCAGCAAACTACCTTAAACAGGACTGTAATGATAGAACTGTTAATGGTAGTTCAGTTAGTATGTGACATGATCGGGACTGTTAAGGATTTTCATAATTGTCCATAACAGATATGTTTACTTACAATGGTAGAGATTAATACTCTACTTAAAAGGCATAATAAATTTGGGAAATATTCTACTTCAGTTTTTAACTTTGAACGAAGTAAATTAGGATTACAATTCTTTACGTAAAATATGATAACAGTAAAATAAAATATTCTACATTTAGAATGTACTGTTGAAATTAATTGAACCATATTACGATGGCTGCTAAGATTAAATTGCTTAAAAGGTGTAAAAACCATGTGAAAAATTAGTTCTGAAATTTTAAAATTAGATGTAAAATTGTAGGGCCTCAGGCTAATATTGTAAAATCCCTGAAGACATTTAATTTAATATTCTTATAAATTCTAATACAGAAACGTTTAAATTGAAACATGTTTCTGACGCTTTATTATATCTGGAAATATTTTGTATTTTTAGTGCCTAAATAGGCATGGAAAAATGTAAAAGAAATTTAATTGGGAAATAAACGAAACATTTTAATACACCGAAAAAATCGTATAATTTCATTGCCTAACCGATTTGCAGATAGCATTTGACCACAATAAATAGAGGTGTCAATTTAAAGTAAAGAACTATTGATGAGATTATTTTGAAAATTTGCCATCGGGATCGCGATAAATAGTTGTTGCAATACTTGAATAGTCATCGTGTTGAATTGCAATTTAAGAGAAGTAATAACATGAAACATTAATTTGTAACAGTTTGCAACCAAAACCTATAGTGGTATATCAACATATAAAAAATCTAGGTACGTTATCTAATAAGTGGATTTAGAATATCTAGAAGTGGAAGTAAGTGGATTTGAATCAATAATATACATGATATATACGACTTAAAAATCAGGATATTATTAAATATTTCACGAAAAAACATGTGGAGTGAATCATGAAGCGACACTGGTACAATGATAATGGTCGTAGGCAAAACGCGTCGATAATCCTCGTAAATATTTAGTTTATTCAAAGATTTCACGTTCAAAGCAATTTTTCATGTAAATTTCATCCATAATAATAGTGTCAACGTAAAAAGACAATTTATTCATTTACAAGTAAAAAACAAGATTTTGCCATTCACTGCTGGATTTTATTAATTTAGATTTTCTAGTAGTGGTTCGGAGTCAGGAGTGTGCCCGGTGTATGGCACCACTCACCACCTATTCCATAGTGGGACGGAAACGTTACCTGTGAATAGTGGGAGTGTACTAGAGCCCTCTGCCTACCTCTTCGGGGATTACAAGTGTGGTTTTACCTGTATCTAGAAGCCTAGTTTAGAGAAGGAAAAAGAAGGAGAAAGAAAAGGAAAGCAACCAAATGCAATCATAATCATCAGCCTGGACATTGCTCCTGGACATAGGACCTCCCCTCAGGGGTTATGCACATAATCTTCACGCTGGGCATGCGGTTTGGGGATCGCAAAGCACAGTCATGGCATAGGGCCATAACGCGATCTGCCAGCGACGTTTACCCTCCTCTTACGACACGGGGTCAAATAATGTATTCTTATTCCGCCCCTATACGGATAATAAACCAGTAGATACATATATATATAAGTACATATTCCAATGGTCATTGAGTATAACCTTAGCAGGCATTAAAACGCGAACTAAAAAACATTCTTACGAAAATCTCAATACCAAAAGCAAGTGAAACGGAAGACACTTTCAAGTAAAGATTATATAAAATGTTTTATTTTTACGTTATGTCTAATACCAATATTCGATCTATGGTGCCCTCTTTTCAATTCCGGCGACGCTATCATACGCTTGCTTCAAGTGGTTCCCAAATAGAACGGGGGCTGCACAGAACTGAGATTTTCAATATACCGTCGGCAATATGTCTGGAGTGGTAGCGAGTGCCCGCTTTAAGTCAAACTTTATGAGCTATCCATATAATAATATCCGCGAGTATATCTAAGCACCACTTCCGGTTTCGTAAATTTTTGCAACTTACTTTATGTTATCGTAAGGCACTGTAAATGTAAACTTATAATCACATCCGCGATCCACGAAGAGGTAGGCAGAGGAGTGCAGTACATACCCAAGTTTAAACAGTTACGTTTACGTCCCAATATGGAATAGGTGGTGAGCATGTTTCCATAAAGCGAACACAAATCCAAACTTACTGGAAATTCTAAAATTAACTAGAAATTCTAATTACAAAAATCCACTAGTACCCTAACTGGGCATTGAACCCAGGATCATTTCGATCGGCAGTCGCGCTCGCAACAACTCGACCAACGAGGCAGGCAGTAAGTAATTATAAATGTTGTATGTAATGAAAGAGAGCCAAACATTCTGTATTTAGAAAGCTACGCGTCCCTCTAAACTTCATTGTAAAGTCGCAAATCTTTGTGAGCCTTTTTATTAGCTGTTGTTCTGCAGCGAAATAAAGAGTATATTTTTGATACTTTTGCGCTTTATCTCCTAGTAATAAAGCGGGGTAAGGCGCTCGCCAGCCGCTACAAGCTCGCGATAAAACTTTACGCGTGCGAGTCTAAAATTGTTACATTTCAGAGTATTGTTATCACTGGCCCTCTTTATGTTACACCTTTATTTGGGTCTTTCTTCATATTTCATTGCGGTGTAAACGAGTGCGTGAAGTGAGTGAGATAGCGACTCTGGCGCACTTTACGGGCGTCGTAAAATTTCCTAAATGTTCTATGATTCGTGTCGCGGCATAAGAATACAAAGTTCGCGTCGTTACCCTTAGGAAATATGAACGTTCACGCAGCCTTACGACGAAAAGAATAATGAAGGTTCCCTTCCATTCAATCCCTGTCTTTGTACTAAACAAACATAATTGAGAAACATTTAAACCACACATAGGGCATTCAATATTAACTTTTAACATTATTATTAATTACATGTAACATCAGCCCTGTATCTCCCGAGCACAAATTCAGACTCCAAGTTACTACTAGAATTGTTTAATTATGGTATGACATAGCATTAAAGTACATAACCGATATCTATGTATATGTATACGGATCCTATTGTTATCGAGTTCTATTTATTACAATAAACTCTTGTTGAGGAAACTTATTCTGAAACAGACTTCCTTTTATTTCATAGTTGGTAAAGTATTAAACAACGCTGTATTAATGAATAAATTGTGAATCGTTGCCTATCTTTAAAATAAGAAAGTATTTGCGGAAATCTAACATCAATCTTCCTTGGAAACCAATAATCGAAATATGTGGACAAAGCAATATGTGGACTGATTTTCAAAACTTCATTGCGTCTGTCACATGCACAGTTCATTCACCCTGTAGCTTAATTTTCTATCGCTAAATGTGTTCATTAAAATTAATTAATTATGCACATACGTAATTATGAAAACACGATACACGGCCCGGACACTATTGGATTTTTCTAATATATTTTCTATTAGTGACTCAGTCTGGATATGTGAACGGTGTGAGGAAATTGGTTCACAATATATTCCATAGTGGCAGACGTAACGTAATTTGTGAAACGCGGAAGTGTACTACACTACTCTGCCTAACTCTTCGGGATTACATTCGTGATTTTACGTTATGTTACGTCACGATTCATGACGACGTTACTATTTTACGTTATGTTACGATACGAAAAACCTGAACAACATAGTTACCTGAAACACCATCCTGTTATTTTCTAAATTGTCCACGTTTCGAAGTCTGAATTGAAACGTTGTAAAAGCGTTTTGATTTATGAAGCGTGCGAAATCTGCACACTCGCGTTGCGCCTTTTAGACCTTTCTCATTGTAAAAGTAGACACATATCCAACACTAGGTGGACTTAAATGATGATCACTACGAGGACAATGATGATCTATTCGTGGCAAATTAAACTTAATTTAACATAATGACTTGGCATCTGGTAACATCGAACATACGAACACTGATGCCTAACAAGCTGAATATTATGCGTCGCGATACGCCACAGACCCCAGTCATAGATCCTTGACACACACAGACCTAACGGATCTGTTGACATATTTAAAACTCACAACTCTCATTAAAAGTTTGTCTTTCGCATCATGCGAATCGGCTGGAGCTTGCTATGATATATCAAGCTTGTGTTATTATGTAGAAATGTTTCATCCGATTCGCTGACGAGAATTTGTAACCCACTTATGTGATCATAAAAAATCACACTGACAGTTGTAATAACAAGTAACGTACGCTTTCCATACAAAATTTTGCTTTCCTGGTTGTTTAATGTAACAGGTAACATCGCGCCTGTTATTCCTGAAGAGGTATACAGAGGAGTGTAGAACCCTTCTATGTTTCACCAGTTACGTTTACGTCCCACTATGGAATAGGTCGTAGGCCTGTTCTCATGCACCGGGCACACATCCAGACTCCGAGCCACTATTAGAAAACCTAAATTAGAAAAATCTTATACTTTTTTAAAAATATATTTATCCCGAGATTTGAACCCAGGACCACCCGATGGGTAGTCGCCCTTGGAACCAACACGACAAACAAGGCAGTCATATGTGGTTCTATAATATCTTCTTTAATTATATTGAACTATCTGTATACGTATTGAACAAGTCCTTTGAGAATCCACACTTCAATGAGCCGAGATTAACGGTTGGCTCTTTATTACCAGATATAACTATTTCTAAATACTAGTATGTTTTAAATTACCCCCAATTGCATAGAAGTAAATACAACATTGGAATGAGTTACAGCAGTACATATTTGATTTTCATGTTGAAGCAGACTCGATAATTAATTAAGCATCTCTTTTGCTGCCGGTAACTGGTTCTTTATTACCGTGCAAAAGGAACGTTGGCTGATTTTCAGCCGTCAGTGCGGCAAAAAATTCCTTTTGCTACATCGACCTGCTTCCACAAAAAACGGGAGGTTTTTTGACGAGTTTAACTTTGATTAAACAAGTAAAGTATAATAGAATGGCCGTTTGCTGCGACTATGGCGTGAGTTGTGCTAGACCGAGCCGAGATCGTAAGGTCTGAAATAGGTTTAATGAAATTAAATTAATTTTGTTCACTATCTTATCCTTTCAGTAAGATAATATAATTGGCAGACGGAGAGCGTAGAAATATGAAAACACAAATGTAATTGAATCAAAAGTCGTTGTGTTTTTGCCTTGTTGGTCGTGTTGGTCGCAGACGCGACTCCCGTTGAGATATCCTGGATTCAAATCCTGGTTCGGGTAGTATTGGATTTTCCTAATTTAGATTTTCTAGTAGTGGCTCGTAGTTTGGATTTGCGCGCAGTGTATGCAAATAGGCTCACCACCTATTCAATACAGGATCATAAACTAACTGATTAGACGCAGTAGTGTTTACATTTCTCAGCGTACCTGTTCGGGGCTTACAGGCGTGATGTTATGTATAATGGTAAATACTACAGGGTCTATCAATTTACATTCACATTCTTTCTCCATAGACTCTGGCAATAAAATCAAGTAATTAATTTTTTTATTTAATAAATAATTATTTCGTTATGTCCTCATGAAAGAGTTACAGCATATTTGTGTACTGTAAAAGAATAAATAAATGAATGAATTATTTTACTTGTTACACTAGCCACACGAGACGACTGAGCAAATTAACAAGTTGCATAAAAACGAAACGGGACAAAGACTCGCGCATACATCTGCGGTGCCGGAGGACTGCGGGAATGAAATGAAAAATTCTAGGGAGTGTAAACAAGTCGCTACACACAATTTAATTTCAATTTAGTTTCCTGCATTATAATTCAAGTAATGTAGGTACTGCATTTTGCTTTTATTAACGTTTTCATTCATTTCACATACAATTGAATATTAATTAATTTCTTTCACAAATAGTTTCATTGCAACCGTGTTTCTTGCTAATAGGTTATTTCTGCTAAAAATGCTACACCTCACTGTATATATCATCACGGCTGTCTTTTCCCGCAAGGGTAGGTAGAGGAGTGTAATACACTACCGTGTTTTACCAGTTATGATGTACGTTTCACTTCGGAACATTGGGTCCAGTCTTTGTGCTTCTATTAGAAATTTTAAGTTAGAGAAACAAAGTAATAGATTGCTCAACCCGGCGATCAAACCTAGGACCTCCTTATCAAGATTAGCGTTTAGAACACGACTAACAGGTTTTTTATATACTCCAATAATCATTATATTTGTGCAAATTATTATATGTGGAGTGTGGGTGGCGTAAGAATACATTCTGCGGTAAGGTGCCCGGATATGAGGTTTGCAAAAAAGCGACTAAACCCAACACTGGCAAGTCGCGGTTTGGCGCGGCCTGTCTAGGCGCAACCAAGCGCCCTCTGCCTTTGGGCAGCAGTATAGGCGGTGCGAGAAGCTGTGCTCTGCGATCCCCAATCCACATAACCAACGAGGGATTTATGGGCATAACCCCTCAGGGGTGGCTTATGTTATTCAGTGGACTGCAATAGGCTGATGATGATTGAACCACTCTACAGTTCATTATAAATAAGCAACATCACATACCCACAATACAAAAACTTTTGGGACAAATGGAACATTCTGCTTTTCATAACACGAACAAAACAAGAACTTTTAAACACGAGACGTCATCCACAAAATATTCTTACATAACATTTTTGCAGACCATCCAAATTAACCCACGTCACACAGACTTTCTGTCGTTAATGGATATAAGATATGTTTAAAAATAAATATTAGTAATCACATATTAAATAATCACATTACATTAACAACTACGGGCGGCGTATCAGATATTATCTCTGCGATGGGTCTGTTACGGGGTAGGCAGAGAGCATCGAGTGCCAAAAATCTCTGTACTTATAGATTTAACTAGTTTCTACATTAATAACATTCTTTCTTTCATTCTATCTGGTTGTTCCTGTTGGGTGCATTTCAAATCACGGGTCGGGCACTATCGGATTTTTCTAATTTAGATTGTCTAATATAATGATCGGAGTCTGGATATGTGCACGGTTTGTGGAAACAGTCTCACCCCCTATTCCATAGTGGAACTTAAACGTAACTGGTGAAACATGGGAGTGTACTATATTTCTCTGCCTACCGCTTCGAGGATTACAGGCGTGATGTTACGTT
>DWDU01004125.1:0-11024 GCA_018245575.1 Jemadia suekentonmiller | reverse complement strand
GTCATAGATGGTGTGTCTTAATTTTTACGATATACGTCTGCCCACGGTTATAGACCCAATAAGGGAAGACAGTTTACTCTTCATATACAATATGAGCTTTCCATGATAGATCCATGATAGTCCAGTCTTAGACCCAGGTATTTTTCATGGTTTTTCTGTTGCAAGGGTATTCCATTAATTAAAAGGGGATCATGGGAGGGTATAATTTTGTTCTCAGCTTTAAATATTATGTAACAAGTGTTCAGAATATTTATTGTTATCAAATTATGTTGTAACCATGTGGCTAGGATATTTAAATCCTCTTGTGCTTGCGAGATTATTATTTGTATGGAAGAACCAAAGTAAAATAAGCAAGTGTCGTCTGCATAAAGTGTAATGTGACCTTGTAATTATTTTATAAATCCTACTGTCCTATCCTACTCTAGTAACTTTAATTTGACGCATTCTGACGAACACTTTCATACACGGAGATAATTTTATTTACCTCTACTCTCCATGATATGTAGTTACTAAGATTAATCCTATACACAATGTATGTTGATTGAATACTTACTGAGTTCTTCGTGAAAGGAAAAACGGAAGGTATACACTATTCGGCGTCATTGATAAGTAACTTTTGCTTAACTAATTCTGTACTATATTAACATTACATAATAAATTATATCCGTAATTATTATTGCTAGCTATATGCATCAGCCGTGTCAAATAATAGAAAAGTTTTCACATTGTCATAACAGCTGTCAGTGTCAATATTGATAAGGCAGATAGGATTGACATACTAATCTAAGCATACAAATGAAGTGAAATAATTGTTTTAATTAAATGATGTGAAACGCTTGCTTAAGACATAACAAAATGATTGAAAAAACAGAGGACACGAATACTGAATGCAAGGCGCGAAGATTCACCATTAAAAATATATTCAGAGGACTTTTAATAACCACACTTGGTAATATAGAATATGTTTCATCAATTTTGCATTTTTTCACCAAAATAATGGCAAGCCTAGGTTAGGGCATGATGGCACCCTTTGGGGAGATGTATGTCCAGCAGTGGACTAAGACAGCCTGATGATGATGAGGTCGATAATATAATGTAGTCCACTGCATTTTTTCTTGAGTTGTTACAAGTGTGATTGCAGATTAAGAGTCTCTATATACAGGACAGCGAGTCAGTCAAATTATAATGTGTTCCATTTTATTCCAGCTTTCTCTGTAGGCTACATACATTACAGATATGTGTCTCACCTCTTTGAGAATGACCGAAACTTCTCGTACCTCTCTGACTTGGAGAGGGAGATGTCGTTTCGAACCGAAATGGGCTTCTACTACTCTTACTACAAAACAATTGTAGAAGAGAAGACATTCATAGCCGGTATGGCGAAGTTGTTAGGCGATAATCTCGTAGAATATCCAAATGAAGTCAATGCTTTCAATCGGTTTAATATATACCCTGAGGTAAGGAATTTGTATATAATTAGTGTTCATTTGACTGGGCAGTTGTTGCAGTCTGTGAAGCAAACTACTGCGCAGAGGTCTGTGGGTTTGATTCCCACCCAGAATAAATATGTGTGATGAATTTAAAAAAGTATTTATATAAATATATTTCTATGTATATATGTAGTTAACCTGCCATCTGATTACCATAACACAGGCTCTCTTGATGCTAACTTGAGATCAGATGACCATGTGTGAAGATGTACCAGAATATTATTGTTATTACTTTTCTTATATATAGGGTTACCAACTTTTTTGTAAAATAAAGTATATTTACCTCTAAAAATGAAATTAAATTGTAAGATTCCTTCTGTTACAATGAATTTTACCACATTCACCATTCAGGTCGTGATAGGTGCTGCATATCGGTACTTGCTGCCTTGGGTCAATGTGACGTCCCCTCTTGAGTGTCACATGGTGAACAGAGGTGATGGTCTCAGTCCGGTAGAGAGCTGTGTCGGTCTGTCACATCCCATGTTTTTCTACCTGGAGGCCATTTGGTGGCTGGCCGGGCTGACAGTGGCTGCATTGTTCTTACATGCAGCAACATTGAGGTGAGTCCGTTTATCTATGGTCTAAAAAAAATTTGTCTATGCCCCAAAGAAAGTTTGTCTACGCCTTAAGGAAAGTTTTTATAAACCATCCCACGGTCCTCTGATTGAATATTAACTGATAAGATTGTATTGCATTTACTCTTTGAATGAACGGCTGAATGGATATCATTATCATCAACTTATTATCATCCATTCCTGAACATAGGCCTCCACTGAGGTGCTATGCCTATAATCCCCACGCTGTGCATGTTGGGGACTGCAGAGCACAGCTTCTCGCACCGCCCACGCTGCTCCCCATAGGCGGCCAGGGGATGCAGATATAGGAATATACAACTTTTTTCAACTCCCCCAGCCAGAGCGTGCTCGGTGGCCTGGCCGCTGTGCTGCAGTATTTCGCGAACCACGCGGAGGCGACGCGGGTGCAGTGGGCGCCGAACGAGCGCGAGAACATAGCGATGCCACTGCTGCTGCTGCAGGCCTGGCTGCTGACCAGGAGACTGCGCGACAGACGGGCCGAGTACGGCATACAATTGCAGGTGAGCGAAATCAAACATGACGTCGTGATAGTCATTTAAGGCCCCCATTGTTCCCGACGCCTTAATTAAAAATGTCTTTTGACTCCCACGAGAGATATAAGGATTTTAAAAACTATTTCATGAAGTTTTACAGCGGTGTCTATTGTTTATGGATTTACTAAACATTAAAATATAAGGATAAAGCTTTTGACCCATGAAAATTTTTATAAATATTTTACTCATTACCTACATAGTTATTGCTTTAGTGTCTCAAACATATTTCATATTCTCAGACATAGTTCAAAATACATAGAAACGTGTGTGTCCCTAATAATTTGTCCACCCACTGTACGTTACGTATGGAGGTCCATTACTGACTATTCCATTATTCATGCAAGTGTTTTTATCCGATTGTATTTGTCCCGTTGCAGATAACAACGGTCGCGCTCAACTGTCTGTGCCTCCTGTTCTGGCAGTTCTCGCAGTTCATCTTCCTGACTCAGACGGCGATATTCTTCGTGATGGAGCAGCTGAGGGTCATCGATATAAAAACTCTGACCATCTTCCTCCACTCCCACTTCTGCGGCCTGCACATAGCCGTGCTGTTCCTCCACGACAACGATATGCTGAAGTCGTCCCTGTTCACGTCGTTCTTCGCGGTGGTCTGCACCTACGTCATCTTCTTCGGCGCCCACCGGCTTAAGGTTCAAAATAGGACGAACCTTTTCTTCGAGTCATGGCTGGTAATACTTAGGGTCCTAGTCGTGACGACGTCGTCTCTGTACTTGAAGAAGGTGATCGGTGACTTCCTGGAGGTGCAGGAGGATGCCCACGTGTGGGCTATTTTGTATTCGAAGATGAGCGATTACAAAAGCTTCCACACGTTAATGTACACGTGCTCGGAGGTGTTCAGCTTTCTGCCGTTCAGTTCGCTGCGCAATATTTTCCTGTCGTATTTGATACCGATGGTGGTCCTGGGCGTGGGCAACGTGGCCCGTACCTGGTACAAGCGAACGACCCTGGCAGAGCCCGGGCAGCGAGCGGGGAAGAGGGAGAAACCGGTGAGCGTTCCGGAGGAAGACGACGACGATAGCGGGATAGAGAACAACGAAACGAAGGAGAACAAGAAGAAGGCCTTCACGGATTTGGACGAACTCGACAAGGAGGTGAAGTGGAGGAGAAGGGAGAGAGATAGAGTGGACGGCTTGGTGATGTTTTTGAGGAAGCTGCAGGTGGACCCGGCGATCTTCTACAACGTGTCGCAGCTGGCGGTCTACGCGGTCATGGCTTTGTTGGTGATGAGGCTCAAGTTGCTTTTCACGACGCAAATGTGTCTCCTAAGTGCGCTGGTGTTCAATAGAGATTCATACACGTGAGTGCTTCATTCATCTTACTCTCCAGTATCACTTGTCAGGAGTCCTTTTATATAGAATAGAATAGAATAGAATAATCGTTTATTTCGTCTAACCTACATAAATAATCACACAATAGGAAAAAAAAGAAACAATACTAAATTAACAGAAAAAAAAAGAAAAGAAAAATAATTAGATGAAAATAAAAACTAAAAGGCTAGACGAAAAAGGGCACACTCAGCCTATGCAGCTTATATAGAACAGCTACGAGATCGGAGCAGATTTGGATCGCGTTTGAAACATCTGCCGTGCCCTCTGAGCTGGTCTATTTAAAAAGATCCTGACTTGCCAAGGGTGCCAGCACTCTAGCGTTGTGCTGGACATCTTTGGCAACTGGGATATGGGTTACGGTCATCGCACCAGCTATAACAACACTGCTCTCTAGTACAAAACTAAATATCACCGGAGGTTTTGCGATTTTTCCAATGTGGGTTTTCCAGTAGTGGCTCGGAGTCTGGATATGTGGCCGGTGCATAGCAGTAGGCTCACCACCTACCCCATAGTGGGACGTAAACGTAATTGGTAAACGTGGGAGTGTTCTACATTCCTCTGTCTACCTCTTCGCGGATTACGGGTGTGATGTTACGTATTTAGCGACCCCCGTGCGCTCTTTAAATACGGCACGCATAATTTTTTACGACGACACCATTACAGCTTTTCTCTTTCATTGATATTGGCCTCCTATTATTTCAGTATCTCAAAACCCTGGAAGAGATATCTCCCGATACTTTGGATGTTGGTCCTCATGCCAGTATTCCTCGCGTTAAAACGGAACGTTTCCAACGAAATAGCTCATATCGGTGAGTGAATTGTTTTTTTTGTTCAAATGCCAACATTAGCTCCATAGTACGTTCCCCACTATGCTAATTGATTCGTTTTGTTGTAAATTGTAATAGAGACGCTAAGGGCCCATCTATAATTTATATCACACGAATGTCATGATGTTTTGACCTTTCCCCCACGTTCTTATCACAGCTAGTCGCGCTCGTGAGGTTCCCCCCAATAGTGCGACGTCACATGTTCTGTAAAATACACCTGGGAAACTGTTAAATATATACCTGGTTTCTGGCGATTTATGGCAGGACGTAAACGTAGCTGGCTTGACGTGGGAGTGTGCTGCACTCCTCTGCCTACCCCCACGGGGTTACAGGAGTAATGTTACGTGTAAGAGGCCGAGTATGTATTCTCGGCTTTACACCAAACGTGATTCAGTGTGAGTGGAAGTGGAAGATGAATAGAAAAGATGATAAAGCATTGTTATTGCATAGAAAACTCCGATGTCTCTTGTTCTGTCTGCTGTAGGTGAATTCAGTGATTACCCACAAGAGGAGCTTCTGGAGTGGATATCGAAGCAGACTTACCCTGGTGCGTTCGCGGGCTCGATGCCCATCTCGTCCGCGGTGCTGCTCTCCACGCGGCGCCCCATCATCATCCATCCGCACTACGAGAACCAGGAGGCGAGGTGAGACAGCGACGCACTCACTAGACGGTCATCACACCGTCTCAATCGAACCCTCGACTCAGACCTCAGTTTAGTTTATGTTCACAATCACCACGCGTGGGCAATCGGGCTGAGGAGATTCAGTACTAATAAATGGGATGTTAAATTTGGAATTCCATGGGACGTATAATAAAATTCGTGAAAATTTGGAATTACTATACTCCTCCTCTATTAAGAAAACGGGGATAATCATGTTTACTTCAGAAAAACATTCAAACATTTACTTCAGGGAAAGGGGGGTAATTATGTTTACTCTAGGGAAACGGAGGTAATTATGTTTACTTCAGAAAAACAGGGGTAATTATGTTTACTTCAGGGAAACAGGGGTAATTATGTTTACTTTACACGAGTCCATCATTTACCAAGATCTCATCGGCTCGCGGAGTCTGACCTTCGTAGTCTTATATAATGATGCTGATGCTTCTCTCCCTCTTTGCAGGCAACGTACATACTCCGTGTACAAGGTGTACGGACGGTTCCCGGCGCACCAGGTGTACCAGGAGTTGAGCAAGCTGAAGGCCACCTACCTCATTGTGGAGTCGAAGTACTGCTACGGGAAGAGCGCGTGAGTGCCAGGATTTGAACAGCTGCAGGTTTTCAGGATTTGGGGCAGGGGATAACCAAACTTTTAATGTGTGATCATGTTTAGCCTGTACCTGTCTACTGTTGGACATAAACCTCTCCATTAACACGGTACTGAGTTTGATCTTTAGCTCTCCATGTCCAATCGTTAAATTTTAATTAAAATTAGCTTTTCATGTGTATATCGATATTCATAAAACAAGTATGTAATATCACGCCTGTAGTCCTCGAAGAGGTGAGCAGAGGAGTATAGTACCCTCCCACGTATCACCTGTTACGTTTACGTCCCATTATGGAATAGGTTGTGAGTGTTTTTCCATATACTTAGCACACATTTAGTCTCCGAGCCACTACTAGAAAATCTAAGTTAGAAAATTTCAATAGTACCCGACCCGGGATTTGATCCCAGGACCTCGCGATCGGCAGTCGCGCTCTCAACCAACACGAACAGCGTGGTAATGCTAAAAATAATGCATATTTATACAATTCTACCTCATTGGTGTCGTTGTAAAGGCCTCTGCAAGAGGTCCTAGTCCCGGGGTCGGGGAAAGGGTTGAGTTTTCCTGATTTGAAGCTCACAACAGTAGGATCATGGAGACAGTAATTGTCTGTCTCGTGTGTGACAAAGGTTCACCCCTATTACATAGAACATTGTAACTTGTTACTTATATAACTTTGGCACTCGGTGCTCCCTGCCTACCCCGTAAGGGACCTGCAGTGAAGATATGTATGCATGTAACATAACTTGTGACGATTACGCGTTCTACAAAGGGAGTGCTACAGTCCTTCGCCTACCCCTTCAGGGCCATACGGGCGTTGTTTTATCTATGCTAATGTAAATTTGGTACGTAATGTATGTTTGTACAGAATAAATTGAATCGTGGCTATTGCTTTGTGTAATGGTTATTACTGTGCCAGGACGGGGTGCTCGTTCGAGAGCATCTGGGAGGCGGAGGCGGCGCACGGCAGGGGCGGAGGCCGAGCGGGCGCCGCGCTGTGCCGCCTGCTGCTGGGCGCGGCGCCCGTCGACCACTTCTACCCGCTGTTCCGCAACGAGCACTACGCCGTGTTCCGCGTGCACGACCTCGGGGTGCGGTGAGTGCCGCTCGCCGACCCGCCGCCGGCCGCTCGCCGATCTTTGTACAGTCACGTCTCAGGGTTTCATCCAAACATTCCGAGTGGTAGGTTGAAGTCGAAGCCACCGAGATATGACACTTTTGGCATTTGAAACAGCTAATGAAATGAAACCCTAGTAATCGTGAGGTCTGAATGAAATGGTGCGTAAGAAGATAATCTGTGTGACTTATGACGTTGTCATTGCAAAAGAAGATCTAACGAGGGTCTTATCAGCACTAATATTATAAAGAGGATGTATTTTTAAGTTTGCATGTATGAGGTAATCTACCATAGTAATCAACGGAATTAAAAAAAATCACCTATAATTAGGATGAAATTTATGTTATAATAATAAGGTGTTTCTTTCTATGAAAGCGATTTGTTTCACACCCCCTCTATTTATGACCATTGACTACTATAATTATTATTATAAATTTACGCAGTGAATCTACTGAATCACACGTTGAGCCACAGACTATATATAACTTTATTAAAGCTTCAAAGACAATACAGACAGAAAAGAACTTCAAACACACAACAATGTGCCCGATGCATGGCAATAGGCTCACCACCTATTCCACAGTGGGACGTAAACGTAACTGGTGAAACGTTGGAGTGTTCTACACTCTTCTGCCTACCTCTTCGGGGATTACAGGCGTGATGTTAAGTTTTTTTTTTTGTGTTAAACTATGGTGCTCAAGAAGACGCGGGACGCTGGTTATTACTTAGGTTTGTCGCCAAGCTCCTCGCGGTGCCTAATTAAATACTAAAAGGATACTTACAAGCAAATCAAATTAAATTATTTATTATCGTTAAAGGGGCACGCCTATTTTTTATAATTAAGTTTTACAATCGGTTATTATTTTTGTTGCAATTAAAATATATATGGTAATGAATTACTTATCACTGAAGGTAATAAATTAATCTTACCTGACCAATTATTAAATTGCTATGGAATTGAATACAAATGAAACAACACAAATTGATAATTAAACATTTATTTCATCTCCAAGTTTATAATAATTAATTAAATTTTTGAATAATCTAACTTATATCTAAGTAAGCTTCGCGCTCGCTAATACTGATATGTTTGCATCACTCGATCCGTTATTTATTTAAATTTGCAATTAACTTCATTATTCCGTTAGTTCTATGGATCTTCACTTTTAATTGCACTAGTTATTTTATTTTGAAAGTAAGTAATCATCGAAAACCTCCCGACATCGATTCCATTACGTTGAGAAGTTTGGAACTTTTTGTAGCTGGATTTCTAGACGTGCGAGGGTTGTTGGGCTTCGGACGTGGTCGGCCGGCCGGGGTGCGTGGCGGCCGCGGGGGTGGAGGGCGCGGGGGGGTCGCGCGCGGGGGGCTCGTCGCCGTGGCAGTGCTTCCTGTGCTTGTGCACGAAGTAGTAGGACGGGAACTTGCAGCCGCACGTCTTGCACGGGTAGTAGTGCAGCGGGCGGCGCGGCCGGCGCCAGCCGCGCCCCGGGCTCGCCTCCCGCCACGCGGCGTTGGGCACGCGGCTGAAGCGCACGGGCCCGTCGCACGCCGCCACGTCCAGCACGGCGGCGGCGCGCCGCGCGGCCGGCTCGGGCGCCTCCACGCGCTCCACGTCCAGCTCGCTGGAGGTGCTCGAGGCGGGCGAGGGCGGGGCGGGCGGCGAGGGTGCGCGCGCGCGGCGCGGCACGGGCCGGTGCGCGCCGGGCGGCGGCGCGGGCCGCGCCACGCTGGGCGCGGGGCCCAGCCACGCGCGGTACAGCGACAACATACGGCGGCGCGCGCCGGGGACCGACTGCCGAGCGCCCGCTCGCGTCAGTCCTTAAATACAGCGCGCTCGTAAACGCCGCGCGCGGCCCGCTGCTGCGCCCGGCGCGGGGGCCTCCGCGGGGGGAGGGGGACGTGTGTCTCGTGTGTTTACCAACATCACCTTGTTGATCTTCGGGTTTTAGAAGTCGGCAGATGCAAATAAATTATTGTTATTTACCTCACGTCAACCGACATAATAATAAAAAATTAAACATTATGAACATGTAAACGATTTTGGTCATTAAGCTTTAAATGATGAATTCATTTTTATTGTTATTCAAGAAGAATTCGTCATAAATAAAATTATCCAAATTCAATCAAATTCATTTTAAACTCTATTTTTTACCATAAATGCAATCGCTCGCCGTAACAAAAACAAGTAGGTACTTTTTATTTTGTAATCATAACCAATTTTTATTTTTATAATTCTAAAAAAATTTGGAAAAGATATTCTTGACAATACGCCGTCCGACTGACACGTCGGTCGTGTGGCTTGTAACCGCGACGGCTCCGCGCGAGCCACACGTCCTGGGTTCAAATCGCTACTCGAGCACTACTGAGTCATTCTAACTTAGATGTGCTAGTTGTGCCCGGTGCATCCCAATAGGCTCACCACCACCACCACGCAATGGGACGTAAACGCAACTGGTGAGGCGTAGTTGAATGCCACACTCATCTCCCTGCCTATCCCTGCGAAGATTACAGGCGTAATGTTGCGTTTACACCCTTCCGCCTCGTGAAGAATTAGTTGATGCGCCAATATTCGAACGGTCTCGATATTAATTATTTATTATTAGTCGTAAACAGACAGTTGCTACACCGGACCGCGTTCTAGAATGTTCCCAATATCGTTCTGGAGTCGAAATTACTATTTTTTAAACTATGACGTCACGACTGACATCACTCGTCTGTATGCAATATAATGACGTCGCAGTACAATAAGTAGGCGGGCTAATTTTCATAGTAGTGCATTATGACGTCACATAAAGGTTGCATGCAGATAAAAACGTAATTCTCTGTGCGGTCGTCGCGCTGTAGCGTCCGGAACCCTGGGCGCGTATGACATACGACGTTGTTAGCAGGAGCGAATACTGCGCGCGATGCTCGCACGGGTCACGTGTGGAGTTCAATTAAATCCAATCACTGGATTTAATTGCAAAAAATCATCCGTTCATTTAAATATAATGTTATCGATACGGACCAATAGCAACGATGAAAAGGAAAACGATAGAAAATTAAAATTCACCGATACACACAGGACGAAACTGGATATATAAAATAGAGAGACAAGAAACGTATAAAAGAATGTCTCCCTCCAAAGAAACGTTTATTGTAAGAATGAGCGTGAATGGTCCGCGGGCGCGGAGCGGGCCGCGGGGGCCGCTAAGTGAATTAAGTGTTTGCGTACTGCCCGAGGAATATTATAGTGGCCGCTGTTGGAACATCCGCGGAGTGACTGCTGCCGGCCGGCTTGTTTAGTGAAAGAAAGAAAGAAAACTTCGTTTTCACCAAAATTACGGCTAATGTATGTTGGCACTCGGTACTCTCTGGCTACAATAGCGGAAACCTGGCTTGATGGTATTTGAATAATTAATAACGTATTATCACGTCTGTAATCCTCGAAGAGGCAGGCAGAGCAGTATAGAGCACTCCTACGTTTACGTTAGTGAACTCCTCAGTTAATAAAATCCAATAGTAACCCGAACCGGGATTTGAACCTAGGGCTCTCCCGATCGACAGTCGCCCTCGCGTCCACTCGACCAACGCGGTAGTCAATAATTACTTATATATGGTAATAATTAATAAGGATTTAACGATAATTAATTAGGATATTATTATTATAAAGAAGTGTTTGCGCCAAGTCCCATATGGGATTTTAAATAGTTATATACATAAATATATGTATTATAAAATACATTTATTTACTGTTGTGCCTATTATTGACTGGCTCGTTGGTCGTGTTGGTTGCAGGCGCAACAGCCGATCGGGAGGTCCTGGGTTCGAATATCGGGTCGGGCACTATAGAATTTTTATAATTC
>DWDU01004124.1:0-11024 GCA_018245575.1 Jemadia suekentonmiller | reverse complement strand
CCCGGGAATCGAACCCAGGACCTCCCGATCGGCAGTCGCACTTGCAACCAACACGACCAACGAGGCAGTCAAGTCAACATTGATAAGATACTGATTTATATTAAAACTTCTCGCACAGAGGTCCTGGCTTCGAATCCTAGATCGCACCTCGTAACAAAGTAGGTAGATACATACCTATAGGTGTAATATGCGTTTCGAGTTTAAATTTGACGTGTGTAACGGTGAAGGAAAACATTGTGACCGAACGTGCGCCCGCCTTGGAGATTTTTATAAATAAAAAGTTATACTTTTTATATTACTTACGTAGATGCACTTGGTGAGCGTAATAGACTACGGCCTTGGCAATTCTCATTCTGAAAGGAGGGCCGTGTCGAACAGTGGAAAGACTTAAGGTGTTGGATGAAGTGGAAATAAAATGAAATTCAATTGAGAATGAGTGTATTTATTGAGCGTATATTGTATTCAGTACATTTACAGTAATCTTTAGCTATATGGGTAAACATTTCCTCAAATCGTTCATTATTTACATCACGAGCGCTACTGAGAGTAAAGGTACTAACAAATAAGTACTATTCTATGTTCCACACAGAGGCTGTTGGTGTTGCGCAAGGCCATGGATGAACGGGTTCCATTGATCGACTTACACATGGATGACATAACGATTCAACACAGCGGGATAGAGATAAATTTTGTGAAAAATTAAAGTTCAGGAAACTACTTACTAGTGTTTTGAAAATAAATTCAAGTTACATTATGTATTGTCGTTTTATAATAAAGTAAATCTCATTTAGTGTTGTAGACTTTTTATTTGGGAACATCAATAAACATATTCCGTAGCTGCAAAACATCAACAGGAATTTTTGTGTGACATATTATAATTATACAATAATTATATTATATATATTTATGTAATATCCTAGCGCTCAACGTTTTTTATTAATCTAGACTAACCTTATTCATAAACACTCCTTTAACACTTTTCCTCTCATATGTGCCGTCACATTTCCGAACGCATGACGCTAAGTACGATGAATAGAGACAAAACATTGAATAGTGAAACATTGCTATGGACAGCTTTAGAATACGTGTACAATAGTGTACATTATGTATGTCGTTTATTACATAACATATTAATATCATATGTAGCATAGCATTTACTGCTACTTCCGGTAAATGTAATAAAAAGCCTCGAAACTTATTTACAAGCTGACTTAGTGTTCATTTTAGTTCGTTAACTATTGCGCATCCAGAAATATGTTTTCATAAGTATGTTACTAAAGACCACCTTAACATGGCTCTGCCTCTCTACAAATTTGTATTGTTTTAGTTATGCTGTTTTTGGTGCACAATAAAGAACAACTGCATTGCATTATTTTAACCGTATTTTAATGTTTATATCAGTTTGTTAGTTGGAGGCGGTCTGCTATGCGGTTGGTGCCTTTTCAGGGTTTTTGATGCGATAGAAATATGTACTTGTAAGATTGAAGGCCTTTACTGGAGCTAGTACCAGGTTATTTAATTTAAATGAGCCTTATCGCTACCTGTTTAGTTATATTGTGTTCACTATATATGTAGTAACGTATAGTTGTACAGTTCTGAATATTTTTATTTGTTGTTATATGACATTTTTAAAGTCCATCCATGTTCTCACATAATTTTAGGAATTTAAATTCGGTCGTTTTATCTAAAATAAAAGGTAAGTCAAAATACTATAGAAAAAAAGTAATATATTTATTATTTTAAAATGTCATGTAAATATTTATGGTACTTTTGTAAATTATAAGAATTCATCAAATTTTTGTAAATGGTTATTGACTCAATTAGAACAGCAGCTATAAATGTGTCTGCGTTGGTATGTATCACAAAGTGTGAGGGTTGGATCCTTAGGAGAGCAGGCATTGCCCTGCTCTCTTGGTTTTAAGTCGGTTTGTATTAAGTGCGATGCTTACGTGTGATGCTCACGTGTGACGCTAAGTGTAAGGCTTTATTTTCTACTTATTATCTTAGTTTTTATGAGTATAAATAACAAAATGCTGGAACTCTATATTATTTTAATATTCTAGGTACGAAGGGTACTTATACAATTTTTACAAACGTCCATTCAATAACAGCATATTTATTATAATATTCACATTCAAATTTAGACAAACTATTCAAAGCCTATTTCCAAAGCCTACTTTTACATCTAGACTATTTATCATATCGATTACCTACATTTCAACATTTTTCTCTATTTTATACGAGACATTATTCGAAGCATTATATATATATCCTATGCGTACATTTTTTGGAAAATACAATACCATTTTTTAAAACAAACGTTTTGTTTCTCATCTCCTAGTAATTAGGACTGCAGTAATCAGTGATGGAGACAAGTCATCGATCGGATTATAAATTATTGTAAACTTATCCAAACTCATTTAATTTTTTATATGTAATTCTGTTTACGGTTTATTTACACACGACACATACAAATTTAAAGAAGATATAGTACTAAAATTCTCATCTTACTAATTAATTTTCATTAAGCATACTATAAAGTTAATACACGTAACTTGACGCCTGTAATCCTCGAAGAGATAGGCAGCAGCGTGTAGGTAATATACTCCCGCGTGTCACGAGTTACATTTACGTCCTACTATGTAATAAATGGTGAGCCTATTGCCACATAATTAGCATAAATCCAGACGCCAAAATACTACGAGACGTTTCCACTAGAAAATTTAATTTCGAAAAATCCAATAGTGCCCGACCGAGGAATTGAATATAGGTCCTCGCCGATCAGCATAGCGAGGGACCTACCACGGAGACTGTGGTAACATGGAATACTTACATATACATCAACACGTGGTGAAACCTGGTAGTATATGATATATACGATACATAATATATATCGTAATAAACATGTATATTCTTAGGAATGTATTGTTTATTTTAACACTAAATGGTGATTTTATATAAATCGCACTCCTAACTACAGTAAAACGTACTTGTAACTAACGAATCTAGCCATGTAATTAAAGTGTGGGTGTTTATTACCTAAATGTATACTAATCTACATAATACATGAACTCTATTGTACGTATATCATAGGTACTTGATCCGTTTTTACATTATTATTTATTTATTTATTTACATTGACAGCGTCAAACGCCACTTCTTATATTCTACATAAAAGATATTACGGTTAATATGAGTCCAATATTACATTACATGTGTCTTTCAGGAAACGTAAACTATTTCTGACTGTGTTGGTGTGGGAATGTTGGTTTGTTTAGCCACCACAGGCCACACTCAACTCTCTTCCGAATAGGACTGAGAGTAGCTATATCTATGACTACTCTCAGGAACACTGACCAGGAATGTTCCATATAACACATGTGTGACAGATAGACAGACACATTACTTTATTTTATATACAACATGAAACACCTTTATCTAACTACATAGTCCCCTAATAGCTCATCAACGCGCGGCGCGCCCCACGTTGACGCTGGAGGACGATACAAGTTGATGTAACAGAAATTGCTCTTGTGGTTTGAAACAAATTAAAACATTTTTAAAACAAATTTACTTTATATTTTCCTCTTCGAAATCGTTAGGTACACTTTATCGGGCACATTGACAACGTAGGTCAGTTGAGTTGGTGACTAACTCATATCTCCACGTAGCCGCACTGGAGTAGCGTGGTGAATGCTACAGGCCTACCCAAAGTTTCTCAGCGAAATATATAAAACGAAAACAAGCAAAAGATGCCCGACAAATGAACCATTGTGCTCAAAATCTACACAACATGTACATAAACATATGTATATGTTCATATACATATATACCTTTAACATCTCAACACAATATAGAGAAGTCTTAAGAACTGCACCTTTTTTATAAAACTCACTACTTATTAATAGGGAATTACCACGGAACTAAATTAACCGTCCAAATTAAAACTAAATGTAGTCTCAGGTGTTACGATCAATTTGGACAACACACAAACGCACCTCGTCCAAAAATACGGGTTTCAGATCGTCTTTATTGTACCAGCTCAAACTATACCTCGACTAGTCAGCAGATAGAATCCTTATGTGCCCACGAAATAATCTTGCACACGATCGGTGTACGTCTATCTAATCAGAAAATCCATCGTTGTTCGTGTTGTCGGATGTGGGGGATGTTCCTGGAGACGGCACCTGGAGCTGCCTTCCATACATGAGCTCTGATGGAGGCAGAAAAGATGATAAATACTCTGGCGGCGGACGAATGACTGTAGGCAGGTAGCCTGTTCCGCTGTACGGCGGAGTCAGAAATCTTCTTGACGGTGAGAATTTAAAGCTTTGGTTAGAAAGTGGAGAGAATGCTGACTTCGACTGGTAGTTCTGCAAGTATGGAGATTCCGGGGTTAAGTTGTACGATGACTCCGCTCCGTTAATCATCATTTCCATGGCTGCCACAACATCGCCCTTGCATCTCGTCAGGATAGCTTCGATCTCTTGCCTGCTGCGTCGCGGGAATACCTTAATAAGGACGTCAACTGGAGATTTTTGGAACGGAGCCGGATCTTCCGGTATCGCTTCTGGAATATGAGCTTCCGGTTTCCTGTCGCGCCGGTATTTATATTTGTAATCAGGATTTTCCCATTTGTCCTCGTCCTCTTTTTTTACCATGTCGTCGCTTCTTTGTTCTTTCATGGATAAGTTTTCTGGAGTGAGAGATGTTTCTGACTGATCTTCAAGTTCCTCTTCCACGTTGAGCTCGTGGTCTGAAGGGGAGCGAGGCGGCGGCGTAGCAAGCGGTGGTGTGGGCGCCGGGGTCTTCGGGTCCTGCAGCGGTTCTGTCGGTGGCGACGGGCTCGAGCAGACCTCTGTGATGCGCGCTCGTTTTTGAACTGCGAACAAGATTCAATCGTTATTTTATTGATAATAAACACATGTATTGGTTATGTTTGTCCAGTACAGCACTAAGGGTCGTCAGAGGGTAGCGTTTTATTTCTTCCAAAAGCGGAATACACCGCCAATACCTAATAATAAAAAAGTATTCGAGCTTATCTACTGTTACATAGACGTACGTTAATTGTGTATTGAATAAATGTTAATACTAGGTAATATGTATCTTATATTGTAACAAATATTTCCGGGTGGCGCGTGGTATTTTTATTAGTATAAAATGTGTAAGAGCGCATTTTTATCATCATCATTCCATAGGCATAGTTCGCCATGCTGTCCAGTGCGGGCTGACAGACTTCGTACGCCTTAGACAACATTACGAAGAACTCTCAGGTGTGTAATTTCCTCGCGATGCTTTAAGTGAAAATCTGTAAATGCACATAACTTTCAACATAAGAAACCCTAACATAATGCGGGGACAAATCGTCCATAATGTTGCTTATATAACAATATGTTAAATAATGCAATGTGTTCATTACGAAATCAATTATTTTTGTTTTCTCATACCCACTCACTCGTTCAACTTATTGTAAAACAAAAATACCCCAAAAAGAAGTCCTTTGAAACACTTTTCACTTAAAAGCGCGATGCAAAAAACAAAATACATCAAAAGTACATTCTGCCTGCACACAACACTCGAGAAATCAAAATAATACAGTCGGAAACAAAAGTGCAAACGGGGATCGAAATAAAAAGTGCAGTGAGTGTCGGGAATCTTACACATTTGGTACCCGGCTGTTTATGTGCGATTTAATATTGTTAAATTTAAATTGTTGCGATTTTAAAATCATATTAGTTTTTGGCTGCCAGTATTGCCAACTGCCAGTAAATGCGTTTCTTTACCAATACATAATTATTTGGAGTACGTATTTCTTGTACAATAAAATACAGAAGTGTGTAATTCAGGCTTTTATTAAAACGTTTGTATTCGATATTGGAATTTCCCGTACAAGAAACATTGAGCGTGCATGTCTAAAGCCACACCGTGGTGTGACGTCGACAACAACGTAAGACACAAAGCGTTCAGTTAAAGTTGACGTAACAGCCATTTTCTAGCGAACAATCGTAACAATGCGTCTATGTGGCTGAAACAGGCAAAGTCGAGGGCCCCGTGACGGAGCACTGTGCGCTGAGTACTGTCGCGCGAACAAGTCATTGTGCGCCGAGCAATTAGAAAGCGCTCGTTTTCAGTGGCGTGTACGAATTTAATGGTCGATGTTATTGTTTTTTTAACGCGAGGGCGGAGACGCGCGGGGCCCGCAGCGCGCCGTTTAAATGAATTCGATTACAATTTGATCGTGTGAGTAGTTTTATACTTGTTTATTGAATTGTGCCAAAACGTATTAGCGAGGTTAAGTCGGGAGTGATCGGTCGTGATTTTGTGGGCGGCTGCGTGCCCAATACTATGTATTATGCTTAACCATATTTTTTTGGTTTTCGGTTGCATTTAAATTACGCTGTTTAAGTGGCGATATTTGAATATGTATGTATGAACAGAGTCTTCGTAATATAGTTGGAAGATCAAATTGCCCGAAGAGATGGTCGTAGATTATGTAGTCTTCTTTTTATTAATCAGCAAATATTTTACCCACATGTAATAATTTAATTCAGCTCTAAGATGTATACTACTTGTTCTGGTCCTGCATTCTAATCAACTCTACACACGACGACTACATCGTCTGTTGTTTTTTCTTGCAACCGATCGATCCCCAATCACTAACCGCAGATAATGCTTGTTATACTTTAATCAAAATATAGTTTAACGATAAGCATTTTACCATAAACGATGACAACAAAATGAACGTAAAATTTTGTATATTTTAATATGATACTAAAAAATACTGGAATTCCATAAATAGTTGGATATCGGACAGAATTGAAAGTGAAGTATTAAAAAACACTGCTTATAAAATGTGAGTAATAAGAAATAAATTTGAAGGTTATCATCAGTTTTGAAATAAACCTTTTATATATTCAAGTGTAATTCAAACTCATGAAAAGGTAATATAAAAGAAACAGAGCCTTTAAAAACCTTAAAGTACCGGAGATTATAATGATTAAGATGAAATCAAAACTACTAGCAACTGGTCTCAAAATAAGCGACCGCGCAGCAGACAGGGAATAAGTGAACCAATTCAATAAACACAAAGATTCTTTTGAATGTAATAACAAAAGAAAGAAAAACACACTTCGGACTCTTTTGATTGAAGCAATATAAAAAACCACGCCCTCGCCTTACGAGCGCGCCGTGAACGTTTCATTACAACACGACATCTTTATTTATGCAATACAAACAAACTATTCATTTACAAATTACAATAAAATAAATACTGGCCATTTTAAACGTCATCATGTGTGCGAGCGAGACCGCGCGATGTTTCCATTTTGCTCGGTGAAAAGCCCAACATCTGCTTGTAAACGATGCTGTATGAATTTTGAATTTCATTGTACCATTATTTATTTACTTCGGATGTGAATAGAGGGCGTTTGTAATACTGGTTATTTTAATATTGTTCTCGTCTATTATTAGCTCATTTTTATTTAAATACAATACATGTTTGAAAACGCAGAGCACTGGGGTTGTTTCTGCTCCCTTGTCTTTTTAATAACTACTTATATTATGTTTTAAATTACGAGACAATTACGTTGGTAAGCGTCATTTTATACTTACATTTCCTCACTTTAAAGTTACTATGTTGTGTTTACTATGTTGTTTCAAGTTACTATACGTAACATCACGCCTGTAATCTCCGAAGATATAGGCAGAAGAGTATAGTACATGTATATGTTTCACCAGTTTTTTTACGTCCCTATGAGGTATAAAAGATAGGAGGAGCCTATTCCCATACAGGGCACAAATTCAGGGCACAAATAATGCTGCAGTTAGAATCAAAATTTAAGGGTTCTATGTGAGCAGATGTTCAAAGGCTTTTATTATTATCGTAATATAACAGTTTTGCAATTTTAAATTATTTAATGCATAAAAAGTTCGTCTAGTTCTACGATTTCGTGCAAGTTTTACAAATATAAATCGAAAAATTAACGTATCACATTTTCATATATGTAACTCTTTTCATCTCGAATGCCAGTGCTTAATATCTTTATAATTTTTAGGTTTTTTTAATCATCATTAGTCTCATTCATCAAAAATATCAGTTATTCATTTGACAATAACGCACTTTTAAAATTTTATCCTCATCAATACTCTCGAATTGCATACATCACTCAATCATTCTGTTGCTGGGCCAGCGCCCGGAGTGATTTATCCTTTTAAGGTTTAAAGGTTTTAAGAATTTTTTATTCTCAAAAAAGACATCATTGTCACTTACATGAGAACATGACAATTAACAATAATTATTAAAACAATTCGTCTTTGCACTATTCAGTTACGTAATATGTTGAAAAACTAAATATAAAATTATACTTAAGCTACAATAATTTTTTTTTTCTTTCTTTCTTTTCTTTTGCTAGTGACATCGACTTTTCCCTTGAAATTAACGCCACTATGTAGGTATTACACGTGTTGAAAGGTAGAGTTGGTATTTGTAGAATTTGTAAACGTTCCAGACTTTGTGTCCATAACAAGGATTGAAATACTTTTGATAATTCATAATTATAATAATAATACAGAGTCGTTGGTGCTCGTGTGACTTTCTCTGTGCAAGCACAAAGTGTGGACTATGCAACATCTGTAAGGTTTTTAATGTAGCTTGTAAGTTTTTAATGTAGCTTGGTTTTTAATATATGTTGTATTATTGGGATTAGTAGAATTGGTAGGAATTAGGAGAAATGGCTAGAATTATTATTATCGACATTGCCGCGTCGTGGTGTGGTACCCATCAGCCGCCATTTTTTCGCCGCAGAAGGACAAACCTGGCGGTAATGGATCCTAATAAGAATTGAAATCAAGCTTAATGGATAGTTGTAAAGTTGTTTTGTATAATATTTTTCAGAATGCCATCCTGGTACTTGTACAAATGTATCATTCCGTTCCCGGGACCGTGTTCCGCGGTGATTTACTCCTCTGTTGCTGGCAGAGGCTTTGTGCTCCGAATTACAACCGCGTTGTATTGTTTGCTAGGGCCATTTTGCTCTGGATTGCGCTTCATTTGCAGTTTTTTTTCCGACCCTTTTATCGTTCCACTGCTGGAACATGGTCCTCCTCTCAGAATGAGAGGGTTGAAGCCATAGTCTGCCACGCTGGCCGAGTGCGGGTGAGCTGACTTCACACGGCTTATAGAAATTGTTTTTTTGCAACTTTAAGGTGTGCAGGTTTCCTCACGTTTTCCTTCACCGTTATAGCAAATGATATTTAAACTTAAAACTTGAACCTAAATATTTAAGTATTATTTAATGAGTACAAGTAGTACAAGTAAAATAAAAATAACTTTAATAAGTAAATTAACTTTCCAATGGGTCTTCATTACGATCTGTGGAACCTCGTCTAATATTAATAAACTTATTTCACTCCTGTAATCCCAAAGAGGTAGGCAGAGGAGTATAACGTACTCCCATGGTTCACCAGTTACGTTTACGTCTCATTATGTAATAGGGGACAGCCTATTGCCATATTTGTTTAATAATTAATTTTTACGTTGAATTATGATTAAAATATGTGAGGTAAAGCAAAGATATACAGTTTATATAACATTTGTCTATGACTAGGATGTGATGCACACGAGCGCGGGCAAAACACCGTCGCTGATATAATACTATTACACATCCTATTTCTGAAAAGAAAAATACTAAGATTTTATCATGTCTTCTGTTATGTCTTCTCCCTCAGATTCAGAACGAGAGTGTATAATTGTAGAGAATATATAAGTTTATTTCGCTACGAAACGTTTTCGGAGCCCACTCATCACTTGGTTCGGCGCCAGCGGCGTGTTCGCGGCGAAATGGCGGCGCCCAACAATGGAGACAATGAGGTGATGAACTGCGGCGTGCGGCGGACGCGCGCTGGTATTCATAGTTCACGACACGCACTCGACGCCCGCGTACACTGTACACTACTGGCAACACGGCCGCGTACACTGTACACTACTGGCAACACGGCCGCGTACACTGTACACTCCTGTGGACGACCTGCTTGGTGCCGCGCCAGCGACATGTACGATCAAAGTGTACCGAATTATAGAAGGAAAAATGGTGCAATTTTTCCCGTGTGACTTGAGTTTGCTATGTTACAAGAATCAAAACATTATATGTTGACAAAATACAAGGTGTAAGATGCAGTATATAGTTTACGTTTGGTAGAGTGCTAATGTCCTTTCATTACAGATATACAATGCGATTGTTAATGGATGCAGAGGCCGAAGGAGACTGACATGAAACCGGCGTTAATTCTTTAAAAAGTCCGTCCGGTCTTTAACGATAAACATATTTAACACTTTTTGTTCTCAGCTTACTCTCTGAGAAACGTGGACTTATGATGTATTTGTTGTTCCACCGTTGGTAAGGCGTATTCTCTTAAAATGAAAACGGTTGTAACAACTTCCTTCGTTCGCGAAGCGTCTGTTGGTACACTTCTATAAATGTTTGATCGTTTCCTAGCGTTATTTTCCTTTATTATTATAGTGATAGTTAATATCAAAAGACACGTACATAACTTTGTCGATTGTTGTGCCACTCCATGTTGTTGTTTGGTTCATATATGTAGTTTGTAGGCGTTGAATATTTTAGCGATAGTCAAATTACCTTTATTTAATTGGGGAGAGATTGTAAAACAGTATTTACAAGTAATATTTTGTCTGTAGAAAAGAGTGTGATGACGTTAACTTATTACATATGTAACTATAGTTTGAATGTATATTAACTCTATCATTGGTGGGTATTAACTCTATCGGTGGGCACGGGGCGCCTCGAACAATAAGAAACGTTCGCAATTAGGGGTGACATTAATTTGTTTACAGTATTCCTTATTGGAATACTTCATTTTACTTGTTTTTAAGGAAAGAGAGTAACAAACGAGCTGGCAGCAGTCAGAATACACCTCGCAGAACCTAAATAAAAAAAAAAAAAAAAAAACGTAACATCACGCCTGTAATCCCCGAAGAGGTAGGCAGAGGAGTGTAGAACACTCCC